>OY282453.1:9036808-9190141 GCA_958295655.1 Palloptera scutellata | reverse complement strand
TCTCATACTTGCAACTGGAGGTGGTGCATAACATTCCAACGGAATTTCCTTAGGCATGTACAATTCTATAAAGAGAAAACTTTATCATATACATATATATTCGAGTCGGGAGTAGACGTGTTTTTGTTGAGTCTAAATAAAATCTCACAATTTTTTATTTGAAAGTATACTTAAATATTATTAAATGTTTGCTTTGAATGCTACTTGTCCTCTTATTAATTCAGTTACGCAGAGAATTGGTGTTTTCAAATGTAAATGTTGTAAAATATTTTGCTTAAATTCGTAATAAAAAAATGTCGACAGTTACGAGAAACGCGGCACGCAAACTGGGGAGTCCCTCTGTGAATGGAGAGAGTCTCTCGACCGCAGCTATGTTTGAGCGGCTAGAGGCTAACTTAGAAATAAGGAGTGCATAATTATAAATCTGACTAACCGAATGAGAAAGATAGAAGAAAGAGTAAGGCAAAAAATGGGAGAAACGGCGGGTGAGATGGCAAATTTATAGATGTATGTGAGAAAAGTTGAAGAAAGAGTGGAAGTGCGTTGATATGGGTCATAATTCAGATGAAAAAATTTATGTACACGAATGTTTGAAGAATAGAGAATTGTTGAACTTTGCTTTGCAGTTGAAAAACAGAAGCTTTTTCAAGATGTGGATATGTGTATTTTAAGCAACAATTTAAGAGCGACGCTATAAGAGTTACTAACGAAGTGAGCGTTGATCGCATTTCCTCTACATCGAATGTGGCACAACAGCGTCTAGGCCAAGCTTTTCAAGTTACCTTACGAGTTAAATTTTGAATGTTTTTAATTTGTACATTATAGTTTATCTCTAGTTTAATATTATATACTGCTTTTGTAAAGGTATTTGGTTTATTGTGTTTATGGTTATGTTACTTAAGTATATATATATTGTGATGTAGATATGCTCGAATTTGTTTTTGTTGGGATTACAATATACCCAATTATAAACTATTTAGAAATGACGGATTATGCAATAGGGATGGTGGTATCGCTATTTACTACTTATAAAGAATGTCTTAATGTTAAATGTGTGAGTATGGCAAGTCTAGATCAAGTAGAATTTTTGAATATGGTTATTTTTGATAAGCCTTTTACAATTTTTCTCTCGTGCGTGTATAATCCGAACAGTTTAGAACCATTTTTCTCTATATTATCTAATTCAGTAACTGACTATCATCAAATTGTCAATCTGTGGGGGTATTAATGTTAATGTATTGCCGTCTGAGAGTACCACGTTAAAAGTATTTGATCTTCTATCCAGTGTGGACTTACCTGTAGTCAATACTGTCTCACCTACTCGTTTTGCTCACAATTCCTTTCCTAGTCTGTTAGACTATTTTCTTGTACCCAATATCTCCTCCACCTTTATTTTTTAACAAATATCTTTTATTTCTAACCATAATTTAATTTTTTGTACCAATAATGTCTTTCTTCGTCAAATTTCGTCCTCTAGTTCATGCTCATATCTCGACTTTAAATCAATTAACTACAATGCCGTGGATTTAGATTTATCACTGACGCAATGGAATGATTATTGGTTTTTACCATCAGTTGACGGCAAATTTAATATTCTAGTTGATGCAGTTACTAATCTTATTAATGCTAATGTTAATATACTTACTGTAAATGTTAAAAATAACTCTTGTCCTTGGGTTAACATTCATGTTCAGCGTGCGATTAAGCATAGAAGCAAGCTGTATAGTAAATGGAAAAGAATTTCTATTAGCGCCAACTGGATAGTTTTTAAAACTGCTGGAATTAAGCTACTTCTGATTTACGACTTCGGTCATAAGAACGAAATAGCTATTTCGACTCTAATTTGAATACTGCCCTTACTATTAAAGTACTATGGAACAAGTTAAAGAAAGTAGACCGTGATTGTAATGTTGACCCCAACGTGTTTAGTGAATCCCTTATATGTTAAAGGTGTAGGTAGTACATCATACTGTATTATGTTAAGTAGAGTGTTTTCTTTTTGTGTAGTTCATGAATATGACGTTTCTATATTATGAAAATTAATTCTAATGCAACTGGCGAAGATAGATGGCCTTCCAATTAAATTTATTAAAATTATATTTTGTTTATTCTGGGTCCGCTTACACATATTATTAACCATTGTTTCACCTGCACATATTTAAAATAGCAACAATAATTCCATTAGCCAAAAAGCAACGGCCTCCGTACCCAGTGATTTCAGACCTGTCAGCATTCTTTTGTCACTGTCGAAATTTTGCGGAAACCTTATGTCTAAACATAAAAATCATGAACGAAATTTGGATATCTTACGATAATGACCACGTTATTCTTTTGTGCTTACTAGGCGACTTTTCCAAAACATTTGATTGTGTTAGGCATTGTTTGTTATGTGAAAAATTGAAAGCCTTGTATTGATCTACCAAATGCGGTGTTCGGCAGGGTTCATTTCTAAGTTCGCTTCTTTTCAATATCTTCATTAATGAAATTTATTTAATTTGTTTGCAAACATTCTGCCATACACGTTTACGCTGACGACATACAATTGTATTTGTACAGTCCTATGGGGCTAATTGATGATCTATGCTTTCATACGAATGCAGGAGTAATTGTAATAGTCTATCTTTAAATCCGAGCAATTTTTATGTTTTACCAATCTCTAGAAGATATTTACTTAGTGTTGTTTTCCCATCAATCGTGTTTCGCTTGTCCCTATAGACAAGAGACTTAACATAACTTCATCTTGGTGGCCAATTGACGGCACCAAAACATGAGATTAACTGCTCACCAAATTCGCCTCACAATTGATGCACGGTTTCGCATGCTGTGTGGCATGTGCCTCCTACCCATAGCATGCCGCCGTACCAAACAGTGCATTTTTCGGGATGCATTGGTAGCTGCTGAATGGCCTCTGTCTGGTCTGGTGCGGTCTTCACTCCAAATACGGCAATTCTGCTTATTCACTTATGCTGCTCTGTGGGTCGATTATGACGACCATAAAATGGAAGTAGCTTGCGTAACACATTTTTCAAAGATCACAGATTTGCAAACGTTTTTCAGGTGTCATGATGAAATGGCAAACTAAACTGAGCATTTTTTACTTTGAAACATGTCAAGAATCCCGCGTGAACTGTCAGAAATATAAACATCAAAAACCAAGTAGCAAAAAAATCACCCTTTATAAGCACATATGTGATTCGAGGCTCTATCCACGATAGCGAACTCAGTTTTTCGCCATCATGCTAGGTAGTAAGATTTTTGAAAAAATATATGTATGCTATCTAACTTAATATAAAGAAGATTAAATAACACAATAAAATAATACTTTTCGTTTAAGAGATATCCTTCTGTAAAGTCAAGAAATTTTGATTTTTTAAGTCCCTTCTTTAAAGCTTACAGATTTTTGTTGATCAGTGACCTACATTGAAATCAAACCTCAATTTTTTTTTTATTGATACATTCAACACACAGGGTGTATGAATGCAGAGCATTGTGTTGAATGGAAGGACGATTGATAGGTGGGAGGAAAAAGGACGGAGAATGAGATAGAGAATGCAATCACACAGGACACCAATAAAGAGATAGACAGCCATTGTGGCAAATGTTATGCCTTTACCACAATGAACTTCAGTTTATCAGTGTCGACTATGTAGCGCCATCCACTCATGTTGTGTGTGTTATATTTGTACATGAATGGAAGGGACCTACAGTTTTATGCCGAATCCAGATTTTGAAAATTAGATTAAATTTGATATGCCTTTTTAAACATCACTCTTTTCACAAGTTTTCTCTAGAAAAAAAATTGTCGGTTAAATTAAGGTTTTTATTGCACGCGTTTTGTAAAGCCGGTGTCGTAATTGTACATGATTTTCTACTGATTAGGCGAATAATGGTTGTATGATAGTAAAATTTAATGTTAAAAGAATTGTATTTATAAGTATGTATGTACTTAAAAAATTCAGCGGGAAGGGGGGTGGGTGCTTTAATAAAATTGGAACCAAATGATATTTGCAGATATGTAACCTTTACCTGTAACAATAAGTTCCACTTTTTATTTTATTTTGTTTAATTTACGAGTATATGTGTTATACCTTTAGGTAATGACATGCTTGGAGCCTTCCATCCTTGTGGCAAACTTGGCTTATACGCTAAATCTCTTTGGTGGTTGCTACCAGAGCTTAGTTTATGTACTTGGTGTATTGTCTGTGGGAATTTCTGTAAAGTTTAATATGTATATTAGCTTAAATTCTTTTAAAATATAGTGTATGAATTTTGATTACAAACATGTTCTTGATATACATAATCGACAGTGCTGCTATCGATTACAGATTTATCGGCTGTTGGCCCACTAAAAGTTGTTGCAACGCCAAAATTTTTATCGCGATATTGAGGTGTTGGCGCATGTGACAATGTCGATGTATGCAGTGGTGACAATTTTTGCTCTTCTACAAATGCAGTACTAGCTGAACCTGTTTCGAGAGCTGCTTCCCAAGGAGTCTTTACAACTTTCAATCCGGGTTTAGCGTACTTTTCCAATACTTGTTCTTGATGTACATTGAGCTGAACGCGATGCTTGCCTGCATCTGAGTATGCTGGTAAAATGCTAGGTGAAGTTGGTGGCTTTGGTTTATATTGCTGAAAATCTGGAAAATCGGTTTGGCTTTCAATTTCAGTATTGGTTTCATCGACAACCCAATTTTCGGCTTTCTTCCGACGTTTGGCAAAAAGCTCGGCGCCTGTAATACATATTTTTGGCAGGCAGGCGGGCGTGCGCAAAGCATTTTGGCATTTTGAAGCAGTGGCAAAGATTGCGATTATTAGGAAGCACAACGTTGTTTAGATTTTCAGTGATGGCGCAAAAATAAAAGATAATTAAAATGCAAAAATGCAATGCAGTTTAACTGAAATGAAACTATGGAATATAAAAGCCAAACAGTAGAGTAACATATAAAGTCTGTTCGGGTACTTTACTAGTAAATTTTGTCTAGATTCAAGAGCTTATGAAAAATGCTCTTTTAAAAAAGAGAAAATTAAAGGATTTCCAGTGAAAAATAGTAAACTACAATAGTAATAATTTATATTTACGCGAACAGAGCTATTATCTAATAAGCCTTACTTCATTTTTAAACGTTTTTCAGAAAATTCGTGAAAAGAAAAATTTGAAATTAAAAATTTTTTATTAACAATTTTAATTTAATTGTCATACCTTCTACCTTAACGGCTTACACATAATAAATCCGTTACAGGACTGTGAATGTTTCCGACAAAATGTTTATTGGAATCACTAGTTGCATTACAGAAACAGTAAACTACAAAATATAAATAGTCAAAAACGTTTAAGTTGGAAATACATATGTACATTAAGGAAGAGCAAAACAAATGAAAGTCGCCTGATCGGAACGCAGTTTACTGTTTCCCAAACTTACCTGCCATACTCAGGGGGTAGAACCAACTGTCAAACTGGTGAAAATAGGGGAAAAGCCTTTCATAGACACGTTTTACTCTTGGATTTGGCGTGGAAGGGTGGAAAAATTTAAATTTTTTCTATTTTTATACCATATTAGCTGCGTTTTATTCGCTACTCACTTTTATTTTTTACAAAGTAAATATGTCAAACTGTCCGCCGGAGAAAAGAATAAAGTTACAAAGGCCGAGTTCACCCATACCTATTATAAAGAATAGAAATGCCTATGCTCCTGTACTGGAATACAACCTCCAGTTGTAAGTACTATCGAACAGTTTCGTTACGAGTTTTTATTTTTTTAACTTAGAGAATAGAGTAGAGCTCGAGCATATCGAACAAGCTCTGAGAAATCTGAGTTAATTATGAAACGCGTTGAGCATGAGACATCAGATTACAGATGAAATATAGTAAATATATTTTATTTTATATACCAGTGTTCGGGAAAATAAAACATTCAAACAGTTGTCGTTGTGTGAGTCGCTGAGTGACGTTCTGCTCGCTTTGGGGTCATGATACGCCCTTTGGTTTTGCGTTTCCACATGCGTCTGAATATTTTGGCAGCCATCGTGTGTTGCTCGTTTGAGCTCGGCTTCTTATTTTTCTGAGAGAGCACCACTCCGCGAGCTGAGTGGTGCCGAACACTGTTATATACCAAACTGTTTATTTATTGATAAATATGAATACATGTATTTATTACCCTGCTGTTGCCGCCATTTTAAAGTTTCGTATGTTCTGTCAAAATGTTTTTTCCATTCATGCTCTGTCTGCTCTGTCAATTTCTTCTGAGTACGTAGACCAAGCTCCGATCGCACTCTGACCAAAAAATAAAACATTTGAAAACACTGAGTTTTGAGAGCTAAAAAAAAACATAATTCAGCTTTTTTTAAACTCGTGCTCTGCTCAGAGTTAATATTGAGAACTCCTATTACGAATGCCAATACAACGAAGAAGAGGTTGTTGTCTTGGTTGTTTTAATAGCACATGTCTAACGAGTTGGCGAACAAAACATTTTATAATACATATATGAAAAAACGCCAAAACTGCAATTTTGATATATCATGGAAAAATAAAAATGATTTTTTTGGGGGGGGTTTTTTTATGAAAGATCATAAAATAGTACATACTTATAAAGGGTGTTTTTTTTAGAAGTGTGGTTTTTAATCTGGCAATACTTTTTTCGGAGTTGGTCTTTTTGACAGCTGTCACTTGATTTATGCTCAGTTTGGTTTGCCATTTTGTAATGAATAGACTTACTCCTGACAACGTTTGCAAATCGTGCAAATTTATTACCAAAACGAGATAGCCACCGATCCCGATTTTCACAAGAAAATTTTGGTTCAGCGATGAAGCTCACTTTTGGTTGAATGGGTACGTTAATAAGCTAAATTGTGGCATTTGGAGTGATCATAACCCACAAGCCATTGTTGAGACGCCGTTACATCCTCAAAAAGTTACTGTTTGGTGTGCTCTCTGGGCAGAGGGAATCTTGCTTACTTACTTTTAATGGCACAACAGCCCATGGAGGGCCTACGCTTCCGAGGGAATCATTGGTCCATATTTCTTAAAAGATGAAGTTGCAGTCGATGGGGAACGCTATAGAGCCATGATTAATTACTTTTTCGTGCCTGCATTGGAGGATGTTGATATGGACGACCTTTGGTTCCAACAAGACGGCGCTACATGCCATACAGCCAACGAAACAATCAATTTATTGAAGGAAACCTGTGGCGTAGCCTCCAAGATCGTGCGATTTAACACCGCTGGACTATTTTTTGTGGGGTTATGTGAAGTCGCTTGTCTACGCAGATAAGCCCGAGACGATTGACGCCTTGGAAGAGAATATTCGGCGCGTTATTACTGACATACGGCCCCAATTGCTGCAAAAAGTTGTCGAAAATTGGGCCTCTCGGCTGGAATTTATTCGAACCAGCCGCGGAGGCCACTTGCCCGAAATCGATTTTAAAACATAATGACAAATGCTTATCTTTATAATAAAGCTAAATTCTTGGCCATAACATTAAATTATATGCGTTTTATTTCTTCTTGAAAACCACACTTCTAACAAAAAACACCCTGTATAAACGATATATGTAAATACATTCTAAAATTGCCATTGCTAATTTTATCTCATTTTTTTTATTTTTTGCGTTGCAGAGGCAAAAGCAATTATTTGATTTTGAAATTTTAGCCCTTTCTTATTGACGTCAATACACAACTTTTGCGGCCCGCTACGTTCCGATTGGACTTGATCGTATAATGTAAAGGAATAATTTAAAAAATTCAATGCAATCAATTTAAAAGTATAAAATGTGAAGTTAATCAGTTTGGATTGAGTAAAGGTTATCCATATGTTTAACAAATCAAGCTATGTAATTGACTACGCTGCGTTACATATAAATGTTACTATTTTTAACACCTAAGTGATGTTCATATACAAATTGGACTCGAACATAAAAGTTATTGGCGATTAATATCAATAAATTTTATATTACTTAATACACTCTTCAACTTTTTTTAATCACGTACTCTCTAAAAATCAGCTATTTTTCTTAATTTTTTTTAAGTTTTTTAAAAGTTAACCAACTTAAAATACAGAGAAAATATTTTCGAGACGTGAGCTACGAGGGTAGATCAATAAGTACCCGTGTTAGGAATGAAGACGCAAGTTTTTCACAATTTTTTTTTCTATTTTTCAATGTAATCACCTTTTAGTACAATACACTTTCAACCATTTCAACGTTTCCGCCATTTCTTTAACCCCTCCAAAAAATACGATTTGTCAAACTCTTCAAAATACGCTTCTGTCTCGACGATAACCTCCTCGTTTGACCCGAATTTTTTTCCCCCGAGCCACGTTTTCATGTTGGGGAACAGAAAGAAGTCGCAGGGAGCCAAGTCGGGCGAGTACGGTAGGTGCGGCAGCAATTCGTAGTTCAATTCATGCAATTTGGCGACAATTCCGTATCCACTTGTTGTCCACCGTAAGCATCCATCGGCCCGACACCTTTCTCATGCTTAACCTATCATGTAAAATATTAATTACCGTTCCGTACGACAATCCTACGACCTCTGCTACTTCGCGCACTTTCGTTCAGCGGTCAGCGATAATCATGTCGTGTACCTTTTCTACGATTTCCTCGGTAACCACAACTGCCGGGCGGCCTGGGCGCTCCTCATCAAAAACCGATATACGACCACGTTTAAATTCGTTGAACCAATATCTTACGGTTGTCATAGATGGTGAAGGGTCACCATAGACAGCATCCAACTTCGCTTTTATCTCTTCGCATGTTTTTCCATCCAAAAATAAAAAGCGAATTACGGATCGATATTGTTCTTTTTCCATTTTATCGCGAAACACCAAACACGTGTGATACTAATGGCTGCCATATAAAAACTAACCTATGAATCAGTTTGAAATTTAGTGTGGTGTCGTGTGATATATGGCAGTACACGCCGGTAATGCCAACTTCCCTCAGCAACGCCACCTGTCTTCACACACGGGTACTTACCGATCTACCCTCATATAAACATTTAAGATTACCTCTATCAGTTTGAGTTTGAAGAGCAGTTACCAGCTTAGAACATTTGTCTGGTGATAGCAGGCTTGTTTCAACATTTAAGGACTCACTAGCTGAATTATAATCACGTATCTTTCCATGCGGATTCATTAGTAATCTCAAAGATATCTTATCAAGTTGTGATATTTTAATTGTTGTTGAATCATTAAGTAAATCGGTGTTTTCATTGCAATCATGTTCATATTCTTGTTCTTGTGTGGGCACATCTGTAAGTCCTATATTATTATAACATAAGTAATATTAAAACATTAATGTTGATTTATAATTAAATATTTCATACGTCAACCAATGGAGGTAGGTTTTACTTTTTTAAATATGACATTGAAACGTTGAACATGTTAAGTAAGTGCGTGTACGGCCGGTAAGAGAAACTGCCTCGATATATCTAATAAAACGATCTATCTAATATGATTGTATAGGGAACTTTTCTCCTGCATGCTTAGTTGGCATATCGTGTTTCCATCAGTTTTAATCAGTTTCATGAAACACAAAACGAGTTCCGCATACGCTTCGCTTTTCGAGGATATGTTACTCTGTACGCACTTGAAAGGTACAAAAATGTTATTTTTTAATAAATATTCAAATAATAAACAAGTTCCTACTTAACAGTAAATATTACAAATATCATAATAAAATTTATTTATAATATAATAATAATAAAATTATAATAATTCATGTATACCGTACACGCTCCTACTCGACAGTAAATGTTACAAATATAATTTACATATGTACGAGTATAACTAAAATGTATTTAAAAATGTTTGTAGTTTATGAAATTCATGAAATAAATATAAAATATTTATTATGATTATGATTTTATTTATTTTCCTTTAATTTTTTTTGTATCAATTTTTAAACAACTTTTAATTCATTATAAATAAATACATAAATACATGTATAACAAGAAGTGAAGTTAAATTCGGTCGCGGCCGAACTTTTATTACCATATATATTTACAAACTAAAGTGGCCAAGTTGAAACTACATCATAACATTTGTTTTCGACATACTTTTTTCTTTTAAAAGCCCAATCTTAGTTTTGCAAATAGTTCTAACTTTTGCTCTGGATCCCCCTCAAGAAAACTTTTAAGATCAAGATAAAAATTAAGACTAAAAATGGGGTTCCTTCGTTTTGGAAATCCTTATTCACAAAAATTCCAACAAAATCAGTACATACTATTAGGGTGTTTTTTCTAAAAGTGTGGTTTTCAATCTGGCAATACTTTTTTCAGAGTTGGTCTTTTTGACAGCTGTCACTTGATTTATGCTCTGAAAGTACTGTAGTTACTGAATTGGAAAATTAAATGTAAACATAAAAGTATAATAGTTAAATATATTTTCAAATTAACTCACTCTTTTAATAAATGATATATTACTGGAATATATACATTAATATATTCCAGTAGAAAATTTGGCGGAGCCCCGATGCTCCCTGGAGCACAGTATATCTGTCCCAAAAGCGATAAAGCTTACAGGAAACTGTGTCTTCTTCTTTCTTTCTTCTTTTAATGGCAAAACAGCTCATGGAGGGCCTATGCCGAGTTTTTCGCATCCACTCATGCTGTTCGTGTTATATTTGTACAGGAATGGAAGGGACTACAGTCTTATGCCGAATCCGAACGGCGAAGTGAAAAGCTTTTCATAGACAATTTTTACTCTTGTAAGTTTGCCTGCCAAGAGATGGTGCCGTGTAGAAAAATTGTTTTTTTTAATTTTTTATATTGGCTGTGCTGAGATTAGAACCACGGGCATTCTGTATAGCTGGCCCACTACCACTACGCACTAATCCACGGCGACCACAAGTGGCTTTTGTGACTTCTATTTTCGTGTGTTCTTCAGAACTACACGAACTACATACGTGGGTACCTTGTTCCAACACACTACAAATTACGGAGATAGTTTTATTCTCTGTCGGCACAGCTCGATTATGGAATAAGCTCCTAGTGAATATTTTCTTGACTGGCAGGTTTTGACCTGTAGAAGGTTTTTCATTTGATCTCTTAGGTTGGATGTGATGAGCAAGTTTCTTTCTCCTAAAGTGGCGGAGTGGTGAGCGGTATATTTTGAATGAAGTTTATATTGATATTATAATTGTGAAGGTATAATTCTTAATGTAAAAATATAATCTTTATGGCTGAATCGACTTTAAAAGTGCTACAAATTATATACCGCTGGTGCAGCCATATACTTGTTAATGATATATGTATGTATTATGTTAGGTATCGATGATTTATTGTTTTATGAGAAATCGTTAAATAAGTGATTGTTAATTTGAACTTAGTTTGTTTAGTTTTAACCTTAGTCGAAAGACCTTTTTCATTTAATATCGTACATCCCGATATGAAAGCGACACGATAGCAAACAAAAACATCACACAAAAGATTTAGTATTTTCAATTACAATTAATTGACTCTTTTAGTTTTTGTTTTTTTACCTTGACTAGAACCTTCGTGAACCCATTTCACAGACCGTTTCTTTCGATTGACATACATAGACTGCCCTTTCGATGTTTGATTACTTATATCGCTTAGTGAATGTGATATTATACGTGCCAGTTCAACTTGATCTTCCACAGTCGGATGTAAAGTGGGTGAATAGAACGCCGAGGATGCATATAGTTTTCCTATATTTAATGGAATATAATATTAATATAATTATCTACAACAAATTTCAATGAAAGGCGATACACAATTTTGGTTTTTACGACAATAAATTAATAACCTTCAACCTTGAATTTTACTACGCTACGCTACGATCATAAAAAATTATAGTTTAGTAAAGCCATGTACATGACATATAAGGATATATACATATATAGGAACATATGAACAGAGCCGGCGGAAGGAATTTCGGCGTCGTAAATTGGATTTATTTAAACAAATAATAACTCTTTACATAAGATAAACAACAGGTTTTACAATTACATAAATTGCATAAGTCTGCCTCAAGGCTGATAGACATATGTTTTCAAATTAAACCCCGATAAAAATTTTTAAAGCAAGATCCTTAACCTGTGTCTTCTTGCTAGTTTTTGCCTAAATTTTGTTTTGCTTTGAAGATAGTAACATCAGTATTTACTGGCGCCAATTTTTAGATAATAAATATTCTATACAGTGTACCTTAGTTGTCAAGCGCAGTCAACTTTATATTATTTTCTCTCAAGTGATCTTACACGATCAGTAATACTGACAGTACATATTTTAAAATACTGATCCCATCAGTATTTAGAATGAAGGAAATACGGATGGCATTCCCGATTTTCTGCCTGTCAGTCTTATAAAATACTATAATATTGACAGTATTACTGACCATGTAAGGTCAACTTGTCAGTATTTACAAAATTAGTCTGCTAATTTACAAATTTAACTTAATATTTCAAATTCAGGTATTCGTAGCGCAACAATTGTGCATATTGTTAGTAATTACAAGCTTTATCTTCGAGTCATTACAGAAAATAAAAGCACAGACTATATTTTCTCTTCAAAGCGCAAATAGTAATGAAGAAAATACTGAAAATACTCGATCGTATAATAAATAAAACATCCCTTCAGTATTTGGAATTAAGGAAATACTGATGGGATTCCGGATTTTCAGATTTTTACTGTCAGTCTTTAAAAATACTGTAATACTGACAGTATTACTGACCGTGTAAGTATGTATAGAATTTGCTGTCTACTAATTTGCGAATTTAATTTAATATTTCAACTGTAGGTATTGCTAGCGGAACAATTATTCACATACAAGCTTTTATCATAGATTCATCACGTTATTTTCAAAGCGCAAATAGTAATAAGTAAAATACTTAGAGTAATACTGATGGTGTAAGGTTAGATTTCGTTAGAAATAAAATGGAAGCTACCATCAGTCATACTGACAGTATTAAAACTCAGTATTTCTTTCCTTGTAAGTTCATATGCTGGATGTATCGCACACCGAGCATGTTTCAGTAATTATCGTATTACGATAATTTTATTAAAGCACAAAGGAAGGAACTTCACTAGTAACATTAAGGAGACCTCCGAAACAGGCAATTTAAACCAATTTCTAAAATCTGCACCTGCTACACTTAGCTACATAAGGAGAACAGATAGTCTAGACAGGTAACTGAATTGAAAACAAAACATCCAAATTGGGTGAAAAACAGTGGTGATTTACTCCTCCAATACAGCCATTGGAAGTAAATGAGCCACAGGTGGCATGCCAGCAGATTAGGACTGCCCGGTACCAACTTCTGCAGAAGCTGCGTCGATGAGGAAGAAGAGGTAACTTTTCTCCACCTACTTTGCAATTGTCTAGCACTTGCCACACGTAGTTTAGTTCAACTGTTATCAACCATATCGTTATCGTTTTTCAGTAATTTAATTGAACTCGAATCTGCTGATATCAGGGACTTCGAAATTTTATCAAAACTACAGAATGGTTAAACTCTTCTTCAGCTGAATGCACTGACATCAGAGGTTCTGAAGTCTAGCAAACCACTTAGGTTTTAATAAAAAATAAGTGCAACTGTGGAAACAGCTATTTCGGTATTATAACGGGCCAAACTGACCAAGTATGTCCTAGTATAGGACAGTCACTCTTACCTAACCTAAACTTTATATATTGTAATGGTGGTGTTGAGTCTTTTTCCATTCATATAGTAGGTGGGCATGGCATTTGACTGATCCCACCCATTTTAATATTTCTTCTATTCTTCGATCTAAAAGTTACTTTTTTTTTGTTTTATCATTTATTTTTCATTGAATCTTTCTATACTAACTGTTTAAGCCCTTTCTGTTATGACCCTTTCTTTTATATTTTTTCCTTTTCTATTCCTACTATTTCTACATTTCTTTTATGGATTCCTTCGAATATCTCAAACCGTACGGTGAATTCTTCTCCATTTTTGTATTATTTTATTTCTATATTTTCAATAAACGAATTTTGTGAATTTTAAATCCGATGTCCCGTCATTTCCATTTTTCAAATAAAACTCCCCCTTTCGATCACTTATTTAAACAATTCATTCCCGAATTATACATTGGCCCTTCAAGCCACTGCCAACGAAAAAGGAAAAAAATAAATAAATATTATGAACCTAAATAAACCCAATGAGATTAGTGCAGTGCCACTGAAATAAAATATAACATTAAAACATAAAATTAACACTCAAAACTTAAACAAACAAGACCAAATAGTAACAAACAAACAAATGAAACAATGGCAACAGTCACCAACAAATTAACCACCAACAATTACAGCCAGTAAACCCCAGAGAAAAACTTCCCTCCCTTTTTCCAGTATTGAAGTAAGTACAAGTTTATTTATTTTTTCTCTAAATTTAATAATTTGCTTATGTATTGTTTACCGAAACAATTAATAAGTTTTGTTTGCATAAGCATAAAAAAATAAAGCAATATACTTAAGCTGAAGAAATTGTATTGAAAGTATAAATAAATAACATAAATTCAAACTTTAAGATTGTTTTTTTTATGATCTCGTTCGGTTCCGAAGAACTGAAACACATAATTGGCGCAGTCGGAACGGATTTTAATTCCATAGAATTAAAAAAAAAAACCTATTTCGAGAAATACCGAAAGGGCGGTTTAAAAACAATCTAAATTGTGAATCAATTAACATCTAAATCGGATCTACAATAAACATCGTAGTTCTAAAGATCTACTTAAGAATTGTATGAAAGTGTATGTATGGCACATACTTATAGAATACTTAAAAATAAAAACATTGACTAAAGTTCATATGAAAAATAAAGTGCAACAGTGACTTGAATTATTTGCCTAAAAAAAATATATAGATGCATATATAAATATATATTAACAATAAAAGTGGGAAAAAAGTGCAAAATTCAACAAGTAAAAACTATTTCAACAATAACAAAAATATAATATAATGTAACACAAAAAATGGAACCGAATTGTGTATGCCCAGCAGACAGGATACTTTCACCGCAAACCGCAACATAAAAGCAGCTGAAGAAGACAACATGGCGGAAGTAAACATAACTCTAAACGATGTGATGAAGGATGCCCAGAGCATCAACGAGTTCAGAGGTGATGGGAAGTATGCATTGTCTTCCTTCTTAAGAGAGGTGGATACCATACTCCCTCTGCTTAGGACCAATGCAGAAGCGCGACCTATGTATATCAACGAATTATTGTCAAAAAAAAAGGACCAGCACTGAATGTAATTCGAACTCTAGGCAGAGATGCATCGTGGGACGACATAAAAAGGGCACTCATTAAAAAGTTTAGCATCAATATCACCAACTCTATCAGAAAGCTCTGGCGGCGAGGAACAACCATGTAAGAGAGTACTTCATAGTATTAAGAAACATTTTAAGTAAGTCAAATGAAAAATTTGAATACGACACATAAAAACCTGCGGAATTCGCACCGACTAATAATGAAGCTATAATTTCGAGAACATTCCTTAATAACATTGATGACAATCTAGCTAGTGTTATAATTAATAAAAATATGCAAAGCCAACGCGATGTAATTGATGTATTAGAAAATGCGGATATGATTATGAGGTATACAAAATAACGACCAAATTAAAAGCTTACTTTACTTTTAATGGCACAACAACCCATGGAGGGCCTAGGCCGAGCTTTTCGCATCCACTCATGTTATGCGTGTTATATTTGTACATGAATGGAAGGGACCTACAGTTTAATGCCGAATTCGAACGGCGAAGTGAAAAGCTTTTCATAGCAATTTTTACTCTTGTAGGTTTGCCTTTGCCTGCCAAGAGGTGGTTGCCGTGTAGAAAAATGATTTTTTCTCCTTTTTTTTTTATTTTGCCTGTGCCGAGATTCGAACCCCGGACACTCTGCGTAGCAGTCCAACGTACTACCACTACACCACAGCAACCACCCAAATTAAAAGCAGAAAACATTTTAACAATCAAAGGGAATATACTTAATCAGATGCCAGGAACAAACAAAGCAGAGCACAATATTTTACAGTACTGGACTTAGCAAAGGGCTTCCACCAAATCTTGGATAGAAAAAAACAGCCTTTTCTACACCTCTTGGACACTACGAATATATGCGAATGTTTTCGAATTAAAAAATGCGCCATCAACATCAACGCTTGATGAATTCACTTTTAAAAGAATTTATAAATAAAATTTGGGTTGTGTATACGACATTTTAATATTTAGTACAACAATAGACGAACAAGTAATCAGCATTAGGTGCATATTTGAAAAATTAAGAGACAATAATTTAAAAATTCATTTTGACAATTGTAAATTCTTTTCAAAAGAAACGGAATACTTGGGCCATATTTTAACACTTGTATGAGTCAGGCCGAATCCAAACAAAGTTAAGGATATTCTTAATTTTAAGTTATTAAAAATTCAAAAACAGATTAAATATTTTTTTTAACAATTACAGGTTATTATAGAAAATTTATAAGAGACTACGCAAAAATAGCTCAATCAATTACCCAAAACCTTAAGAAAAATTCCAAATTGAATTTAAAGAACACTAATTATGTCAACGCGTTTGAAAAACTAAAATCTATTCTAACCAAACAAATATTGGGTATTAAAATATCCAGAACAAAAGAAAAAATTCAAATTAGTTACTGATGCTAGTATGTTTGCCATTGGTGCCGTTAGTCTTACATGTGCATTGTCCAAAAACAAGCCTGTCAGAGAGAACTTACTTGAAGCAATTAAAAAAATATTCCAGACCTGGGATGCTAAGGATGCCTCGTCCACTGCCGAAATCAGCAAAAATATCAAATCGCTGCAACAGGTTATTGATGTATTTCTTCAATCATCCTCATCATCTTCACCGCCTAAAATTACCACTGTCGGACCCTTTAATACAAACACTGATCCATAGAATTAACGATATCAGTGATGAGCTTTCCGCTACTCGGTCTACGCTTGCGGAAATCGTTAATGTTATCCAGCCTCCAACTTCCCTGTACAACTCATCAATTCAAGCGGAATAAATGGAAACAACAGCCAACATGTCAACGTCAATACATTCCGAATTGATGGAAACAATAGCCGACATGCCACCGTGCCCATCTCTCCAGCCTGCTGCTCACATCCCCTTACTTCCAATAACGGATCTTCCGGCTGCCGGTTTATCTTCTGACTACCTATAAACTGCCTCTAAAGAACATGGAGTCGAAACTCGTCACACTGTAGCCGTTCCAGGCAATGTAATTAACCAATTTGGTACAACGTGAACACCTTCTGAATGGGAAGATAGGCTAAAAAAATGTCGCAGTGACAATCACGAGGATTTTACTACGTTATTCCTCAAAGGCGTTCCCCGAAATGCTGACTCTTCTTGGGTCTGTAATTTCTCTCTCCAGAAATTCACCATTAACATAACTGAATGCCAGAGAGTTTCTCCAACCAAAACGGCTTGTAGTTATAAACTAAACATTCCGTCTAAGTTCGAATGGATGATTCTAACAGCGCAGGGAAGTGTTACCTTGCTGGGGAAAATGGTTGTCACGAAATGGACTGTCAAGCCGAAAGGAAACCAAACACTACCTAAACCTAAATTTAAGTCATCAAAATATCAATTAAAACTCGTAAGTTTAATAAACCAACTTCTAAAAGCTCAGCTAGCCTTGAAAATAATTCCCTTGATCCGAACTGGAAATTTAAAAATAAAATTTTTCCTTATTTGTCTCCACTATCATTCCTACCCTCAAATACTCCTATTACATCTACTAAATCACAAAGCACACTTCGCACTGCTAAACCCACTACTAAACGCCCAACTACTCAACGTAATCGCGTATCTTTTAATTTATTGTCGAATCCCCCTCTCCTTCTCCACTTCAGACGGCAAATTCTGTTAGCACTCTTCCCACCGTTAAATACCCAAATTTTATTCGTTCTCACGTTTAAATCCGACATCTTCCTCCTCAATATCCCCTACTGAAAACAATGATATTAATTCTTCAAAGCCCTCCTAAAGCCCGCTTGGTGCACCTTCAGCCTTTTTAGACCCACCTATAAGTAAACTTACTTAAAAAACTTATAGATAACAGTGACGATAACCGGTTTATCCTATATCGTTTGAGAGATCGCAGAATTTATCTATCTTGCCTATCTGCACGATAAATCGGATTCTATTTGCATAGATGGTATTACTAAAACAAGCGTTCTGGTATCAATAAATCAAGAAGGCCTCCCAACTAATCCAAGTGAGAAAAATCTTTGTTCGCTTTCATGAGAGCTTTAATATCAATCTTCTTGAGGTATATAATGATTTAACTACATTCGCCTCACACTTAAGCTCCAAACGTCTTTGGCACTTTCAAAGAACACGTTCTAATTTCAAAAATTACTATCGCTCCTAACACACTTCCCCCAAGGCCTTCTCAATTTGTGTCTATATACTACCAGAATGTAAGATGGCTACGTACTAAAATCTCCACAGTGTTTCTAAACTCCCAAAAGCTTCCCTACGACATATTTGCCCTTTCTGAAACCAACTTGTGTTCCGATTACAAAGATACAGAATTATTTACCGCTGACTTTGAGGTCTTCTGAGACGACGGTCTCAACAAAGAAGACAATTCCTCCTGTCGTGGCGTCCTTGTTGCAGTACATAATCCCTTCGGCCCAGCATTTGTAATTCCTCACATACGACCTACTTTGAGTATATTTGCGTCAAAATAACTATCGTAAAACGCTACCTTTACATATTCTGCTGTTATATTCGTCCCTCTCAACCTATTAATGGATATAATATGTATATGCTTTTGATTCTATATTAGATGCTGTTGACCCTTCGGACACTGTCATAATTGTTGGGGATTTTAACCTTCCCAATCTCAAATGGGTGCAATCTAATGACGAATCGTATTATTTCGCGTCAAATCCTTGTTCAGACAAGGAAATTCATTTTACTGTCTGTCTCTTAAATTCCGGTCTTTTCCAATTAAGTGGTATCACTAATAACCTTTACCGTCAACTTGACCTTGTTTTCGCTTCAGATGCCAACAATTGCATTACATCAGAGAGCCACCATCTCAAACTTAGATTATTATCACCAACCTCTATCAATTACTTATTTTTACGACAATGTTAATAAAGTACTAAACTCGGAGTACTCATACAGCTTCAATTTTCGTAAGGCGAACTTCGAAGAATTAAATAGTTAATCAGCAACGTTAACTTTCAGCTTATATTTGAGAGCAAACATATAACTATCGATGTTGCAATTACTCAGTTTTATTGTGAAATTTTCAATTGCATTCAACAATCTATCCCTTTTGTTCCTCAGAAAAACTTTGCATTGCCCCCTCCTTGGTACAACAAGGATATTTGCGAAAGTTCGTAATAAAAGGAATCAACTATGGCGTGCATACCTACAATCTCGTTCTGTTTCTGACTTTCAAAATTACCAAATTGCTTTTAAACATTTTTCTGAACTCTGTGAATCTCTTTACCTGTCATACTTAAACCAAATGCAGTCCAACCTCATCTCTGACCATAAAAGTTTTTTCCACTTTATTAACGTTAAAAGGAAATCAGATAGTTACTCAACTTGTTTGCCCATTTCTTTAGCCAGTCTTTTACCAGCCATGTACTAGAACCTGACCCTGATTACTTTTCGTACATGAGTAATTGCTCCCAAACGTCTCTAACTTCAATCGAAATACATCTTGAAGTTGTAAAAGAGAAGATACAAACAAGGAACGAGTACTCCCCCGGCCCAGTTATACTGCTATAGTTATAAAAGAGTGTCAAAATGTCCTAGCGCAACCCATTTGAACTCTATTTTAACTTTCTATCTCACAAGCAATTTTTCCCACACTCTGAAAGAGTTCTTACATTACTCCACTTCACAAAAAAGGTAGAAAAAATGGAAGAACCAACTATCGACCAATCACTATATCTAAGCTTTTCGAAAGCATAGTTTATGATGCAATGTTTTTCCATTGTAAATTCATTTTATCTCCTAAACAGCACGGATTTCTAAACGGCAGGTCAACTACAACTAACATAACCGAATTTATATCCAGCACCCTGTGTGCATTGGAGGATGGCAAAGAAGTCTATGTAATTGCCACCGACTTCAGTAAGGCTTTTGTAAAATTTCAAGCTTTCAATTATAAGATGGATAAAATCTTACCTTGAAAATCGGATATATAATTTCATATTTAGGTCTTCCACATCTGAATCCTTTGTTACCACATCCGGTGTCCCTCAAGGTAGCCTTGGTCCCTTGATTTTTGTCCTCACAATTAACGATGTAGATTGTATCATCAAAAACTCTCAGCTCTCTATCTATGCTGATGACATGAAAATTTACCGACACATTCTAATACCCCTTGACTATCGCCCACTACGAGATAACTTGAATAATTTTTCAGAATGGTGCGATATAAATTTTCTCGAGCTCAATGTCAGTAAATGTCAATTCATAACATATTCCAGAAAGCGAATTCCACTGCCTAGGATATATTTTGTACGCGATAACATTGTCCCCTCTGTAACTTCGTTACGATACTTGGGTGTTATCTGTGATAAGGAACTAAATTTTCGTTACCATATTGATGCCGTTGTAAATAGGGCCAACTCTGCTCTTGGGTTTGTGAAACACTGGTCCAAAGAATTCTCAAACCCATATGTGGCAAAATTTCTCGATTTTACATTTGTCAGGCCAATTCTTGAATATGCTAGCCAAGTCTGGTCTCCTTATTATAACACCCATTCTCTTAGAATTGAAGCACTGCAACGCAGATTTATTCGGTTCGCCTTGCGTGGCCTACCATGGTCTGATCCCTTTAACTTGCCCGCCCCTATATAAGGATCGTTTAAAACTAATTAACTTACAGTCCCTTGAAATACGCTAAAAACCGCCGATACAGTATTTGTTCACCAATTATTAGCTGGAAACATTGACTGTCCCGCGTTGCTCAAAACTATTTTTATTAACACCAACCCACGTAATCTTAGATCTGTGCCCGATTTGCGTCTTAATACTCACCGAACAGATTATGGCGGCAACGAACCAATGTCTAGAATGCTTCGAATAGCCAACGACATTCCAAATGTTTTTGACTTTCACCATAGCAAATTTAGCTTAAAGAATTGCTCTGTAAGTTGTGTAAGACCTAGGCTCCTACTCCCCTCCCTCCTCTTGCTAAGCCCTGTATAAATGAAAAAATCCCTCCCCCTAAATTAAGTATAAGCTAAATAAATAAACAATTAAAAAGACTTGTACCACGGTAGGTGGCGCGGATCGTGAAATCACCTTTCTTGTAGATTGTGAAGAGTAGGTGGAGGTTCCAATCACTTGGCATGCTCTCATCCGACCATATTCTGCATAGAAGCTCATGCCTGCGTTTTGAGAGCGCTTCGCCTCCAGTCTTAAACAATTCATCAGGCAACGTTATTATTTCTCAACCGATTTATGGTTGTTAAAATCTCCTCAGAGTCGGGTGGCGGTACTTCAACGCCGTCAGTGATTGGTGTTTCCGAAGTAGATTCCGCAGTGGCGGGATTATTTCCCTGGACATCTGTCACCAGATTTCCGTCTTCATCCTTGCAAGAAGAGGCCCCGGTTTTCAAAACATCAGCCAGGCGTCTTATTATTTCAAAGAATTTTCAGACCTCGTTCCTGTCCCGTAACATTTCGATATCATTAAAATATATACATATATATTTATATATAAATAGGTTGATTTTTAGAACAACAAAAATAGATATACATCTACATATATTCATTATCATCGAATATTTTCATTTTTTACCTACATATAGTTGCATTTAACATTTTGGATAGTAAAAAATAAAAAATAAAACCCTATTTACAGGAAATGCTTCTAGTTTCCAGATAAATATAAAGCTGCTCCTTTAAATACAGCTATTTCCAATAAATTTTGTTTCCTTTTCTTGGATACTTAAGTATTTGAAATTTTATTTTATTAATGTAATTCTAAATTTCTTAGAATAACTCATGTTGATAGAATTAGAATAACGCATGTTGATAGAACTCCTCCCAGGCAAAGCGAATCTGTTGCGACAAATAAAAAACAAGTTTTAAAAAATTAGGACGAAGAGAATGCTCAAAAACAACGCGATCAACAAAGAGAAAATAAGTCACAAAAAAGGCGAACTCAGATATAATATTTACATGCAGAAGTTCATTGCAGAAAGTGACAATTTTGTGCATTATTGAACTATGTAAATTCAGTAATTCTTCTCTAGAAGATCACACCTAATCTATTTTGGTTGAGAAGCGAAGTAGTCTAGAGAGCGGTTGGACTCGAATCTAAAGAGTCTATGATTTGGTTTTCGAGACAGACGGTAAATACTGTAGCTGTTAAAAAAACATATGAAAACACAATGGCTTGAATCGAATATTAGTTGAAATTATCCTAAAGAACAACTTAAAGAGCCGGCAAACATCTCCAACATGCCATGCTTACAAGTTCCACCTTGCGATACAGCAATTTGCTTCAGTGGTTATGAAGAATGACCGTCTTTCCGAGACATGTTCACAGCCGTTTATATTAACCATCAAAAACTTACGCTCAAAAATTATACCATCTTCAATATCCTTTAAGCGACAATATCTCTCCAGCATGGGAAGCCTTGAAACCTCGTCTACTGAATTTGCAAACTATTCATTCCGAGATACAAAGCGATGCAAAAACTTCAAATGACAATAAATAACTGTCTGTGTGTCTTGGCCTCCCAAGACGTAGCCACTGAAAAATTTGAAACCTTGTGACTGAACTCAAACTGACTTATACATATCGTATCGGTATGAGCGACATATACCATGAAGAGTTGCCCTAAATTTAAAAAACTTTTGGCACACAACCGAATTAAATTCGTAAGAGAAAATAATCTATGAGAAAATTGTCTCGCTTTCACACATTTGAGAAAGTCAAAAACTGCGAGTAATTTTTCTTATGTCCATTGACAAAGAAAGAATCATTCCATGCTTCACTTAATAACAAGGACACAATCTCAAGAATCAAGTAGTCTATCGCAAACGACTACAACTGCAACATCTCAGTTGCAAGAAAATATGGAACTCCCCTGTTCTGCAAGTACAGCGACAGTTCAAAAGCTTTAACCCAAAAATGAAAGCACTGTCTTAATTCCCACAGCAATGGCTTCAATTGAATATTTAAGGAAATTATTCAAAGTCCGTACATTGATAAATCAAGGGTCACAAATAACTTTTATTTTATTCGTCTACCAACAGAACAATCCCTGTACGAAACTTGTAGAGGTGGAATTATTAAAATCGACTTTGTTCTTCCACGCTAGTTGCTCCCAAAACTAACAAAAGCTCGGGCTATAGTTCTTTATCAGTTAACTAAGGTTCTTCCTATTTTTCCAATGAGAAAATTTTAATTGCAGCAATTAGAAACGTTAAATCTTGCTGATCTAAATTGTCATATCCCTGCGCAAATTGATATAGTAATCGGAAGGGATTTACTACCTTAAATCCTTTTACAAGGACTACAAAAGGAGATCTGTGGTAATCTCTTAGCTCAGAAATAACATATTTGGCTGGATCATCAGTGGTTCAGTTAGAGAACAAGTATCCACACATTCGACACAACTAGAACCAATCTCCAAGTAAAGCAATTCTGGGAGCAAGAACAAATCCCACAAACTCTTCCATTCTCGGCTGAAGACCAAGCTTGTGTGGATTTATACTGCTCTACTACGGAACTAAATTCAGATAATAATTACATTGTCAGGATGCCATTTAAAAAAAAATTTATGTCATTATATATATATATATAGCTTTAGGTCATTCGAGGACCGATGTACGTGGCAAAATGTGAGTACAATTAAAATAAAATAAATTATTTTCTTATCCCTTGGCCATTATTGATGAATCTCCAGCTGTTCTCTCTATTTATGTTTCAACTTCACATGAAAATCAAATTTTACCTTCATCTATCACTGAATGTAGTTGCCTGCTCCAAAAAAAACTAACAGTAGTTGACTGTGTTGCGCCAGTTACAAAAAAACAGAGTAGTTGCGACAAAAAAAAAATATTTTATCTCGATTTTCTAATGACACTTCAATCGATAACATTAAATTCCATATAAAATCTAAAATTTAAATTGATGACCTTCCTGTTCTTCAGTTTAACTTTTCATTTCAAAGAAATATACCTTCTTTTACAATTAATATTCCGGCTGAGATGTTTGACAAAATCATTGATATTAACTTCTGGCCAAAAAGTTTCAATTGTGAAACAGATTGTTTATAAACCTAAGCCAGACTCGGAGAGGGTTGTGCGCATTCCTCGTGCCGATCCAAAAAACTAACTAGGATAACTGATTTTTTTTAAATAATATATCAAAATGTCAGAGGGCTAAATTCAAAATTAAACAACCTATATCTTAAAAGTTTTACACATTTTAGCTTCCACTAAAACTAAACCATCTTTATATGATGCTGAAATTCTTTGTAATAACTTTCAAGTTTTTAGAAAGGATCGTGTTCATAAACATGGCGGCGGTATTATGATGGCCGTTCAGATTTTATATCCATCTGAGATTTAACTGTCAAATCAAAATGCTGATGTTTGCGCAAGCCGTTGCTCAAAATGAAATCAAGTTTGATATTTTTATGCTTGTGTCGTGTGTAGCGAAGTTTTCAAAAAATTTAACTTTCACGAAAGCTACATCTTGTCCCAAGTCCCAAATAGAGTAAAAAATTACAAAAAAATTCGCATTTTAAGTTGAAAAATATTGCATTTGAAGCACAGTTCTTTTCTTTTTGTTTTAAGTTAAATATCTTTGGTTGCGTCAAGGGTAAACTAAACCGGAAGGCAGTCATTTTGCAAAGGAAGCATTGAAACGGAAATATGTAAAGCGATGTGTTTGAATTTGCCAACTGTTTTGTGCACCTTACAAGTATACTGGCTTTCCATCAGCCACGATGACAGATTGTTAAAAACTATTGGGGTATAAGCTACAGCCATATTATATGGGAGAGAAATGTAAAAGACGAAAGAAATACAAAAATCATTCAGCTCGTTTTTCTTTTCCCATTTAGCAAACATGAGGCATAATTTATAAAGACATGGCTGTAGCGCCCGCGCCCATAGGATCCATCTTCCAAAACATGGTTAATAGTGACAAATTTTCCGCAAATCTCGATCATTTGAAATAGAAAATTGATACGGACTTAATTAAATTATAAGATTATATCGTCTTTAATCGATCGATTTAAAAAAAAATATATATGTATATGGAACAAAAAATAGAGAGACAATTGCACAAATCGGTATTCTATTTTTCGTATCTTTACTGTTTTAGGAACTTGTACACTCTCAACATTATACATATTTATTCATATCTGCAAACGGTAATTTGCATTTGCAGCTATTCTCAATCTTTTTTCATCTTCTTATAAATTTATATTTGCAAACGGTTCGGTTTACATATACAGTGGTTCCCAAACGTTTTAAATATATGTTATTTGCTTATTCTTTTTATACTGTTTTAACTTTAATAATAAAATAATGAGTTGCATTTATCCAAATTGCACAGTAAAGAATGAATCAGAGCTTCATGTGTGTTGCTGGCTTTGTGATGGCCTCGCTCATATTAAGTGTGCTAATCTTTCTGGCAGAATTGAGGGCATTATACATGAAGGGAGAGGTCTTCGGTGGTCTTGCATAAAGTGTAGATCAGCCGAAGTTGAAATAAGCAAAACTACTACTAGGAAAGGATTTAGTGAGATTGGTAAATAGTTGTCAGTACTCGTAGAAAAAATTAAAAAGGATAAAAAACTTTTTAACGAGTTCAAGTGCCTTGACGAGGATAATAATGTTGAGCTCCCAATTGAGAATCGATATGATTTACGCACTTATTTAAACCTTGCGGGTAAGAAAGTTACGCAAGAAAGCTAGATTTGGGTGTTCTATTTGATAGAAGGCTTACTTTCTCTAACCATGTAAACTACCTTGTACCTAAAGCCTATTCGCTCCATGTCTTTACTCGTTGTTACAACACTTTTGCGCGCGAAACTTGAATATGCCTCCTTCATTTGGCATCCTTTCTACAATAAACACTCTGCACGTACTGAAAAAATTCAAAAGAAATTTGTCAAGCCTATTCCTTCGTATAATGATCGATGCTTACTTATTAGTTTGAAGTCTCTTGAAAGCAGAAAAGTAATACATTCCCTCATGGTTGTGTATGACTTGATTTATGGAAATATTTATTCCCCATTTTTACTTGAAAAGATTATATTTAATGTACCATCACGTCATCGCGCTACCATGTTCCTTTTTATGTATCCACTTTGAAAACAAACTATCTAATGAATGCGCCAATCACAAGGGCCTTGCTAGAATTTAACAAAGTCTCAAAACAATGCGATGTGGATTTCTCTATAACTAGGAATCTCTTCAAGCATTATATTGAATCGTTTTATTTATAATATTTATCATCTAATTATTAATTATTTTTACAACAATTTTTATAATTTCTAGTCAGTAAGTAAAGAATTTTGACTAAATAAATTAAATGAAATCTCTTACCCCGTCTAGTGCCATCGATGTTTCTTCAACATTTTTTTTTACTCCTTTGGCTATGAATCAATCTCCCATAGTTATTGATGAATTTCCAGCTATTCCCACTATTGCAATCTCAGCTTCGACTTCGAAAAAAAGAAAACGTTGCGCGACACGTTTTGATTGATTCAGTAACTCGTTTTTACATTTTCTCTGAGAATCTCTATTTTCGAGAAAAAATGAAAATGTCTAAAAACGTGGAAAACCAAATTGTTGAAATGACACAAAACCAAGATTCAGCACGAAAAATTTCCAAATCACTAGATTTTTGCTTCAAGTTGGAAAAAGATGCAATATAAGCCCACCTGAAACCAAAAAATCGCGACCACGATTGCTTACCGATTGGGATGCTCGAAATATGGAGCGCCTCATGATGTCCAAGCAGAAGAAAGAAGAAAGAAGCTGCAGCGGCCATAAACAAACCCGTTAGTGAGTGGACAGCTCGTAGAGCGCTTCAAAAAATCGGACTAATAGCGTCAATAAAACAGATAAACCAGCACTCTCAACCAGCACTATCATGAAAAAGGAAGACTATCTTCGCATTTTGGAGTCGAATCTACCAAATTTTATAGACGAAAGCTCTTACCCTGAAGATGAAGTAATTTTTCAACAGGATGGAGACCCGAAGCACACGGCAAAAATTTTTATAAATTGGCTCAATAACCAAAAATTTTAAACAATGAAGTGGCCTGCCCAAATGCCAGACCTAAATCCTATTGAAAATTTATGGGCTCTGCTAAAACAACGATACGATGGTACGACAATGCGCCAACAAATTTGATCGAGCTTTGGCCCCGAGTTTAGACTAAGTGAGAACAACTTTTCTTGGTGATTTTAATATGCCAACTGTTACTTGGAACTTTTGTTAAGAAATTCGGCATCTTTATCCTTGCATTAGCAGCATTTACTTAGATCAGCTTGCTCCAACATATCTATTTTTGCCAAACCTGTCAGATACCTCTTATATTTTTCTTTTTATACCTTTATTTTTTTTGTTTACCAAGCACGTGAATCTTATTTCGTAATGTGTGGAATTGTGCAGGGTACAAGATCCCCCCCACATCTCCCGAACTAGCTAGCAAGCAAACCAGCACGTGCAACCGTCTCCTTCGCACATTCAAACATGGTTTTAGGTTGGAGGAGTACAAGCTTTCGAAAGCAGTTGACTCTCACCTAGAACTCTTACCATTAGACAAAGAGATCGACATTACAAATAATGGCAGGTTAATAACATTAAAAATAAGAATGAAAAATATTTAGATCTTGTTTATGTAGATGATGACTCAAAAATATGTATTACTCGTTCCCAACCCTACGTTACACCTGACAATGGTCATCATCCTACCTTAGCATTGCTCTTTGAATTACCTTATAGTCTAAATATTGAATATAAAAACTGCTAAATTGAAATACTGTTTTCAAAGAACTAACTATAATAAACTCGTTGGTATTCTTTCTGTTACCTCTTGGCCGTTAGATAATCTGAACATTGACAGCTAATACTTTATATAAAGCATTTCAACAATCTGTGCCTGAAGTAAAAACTTATTTTACGAATACTGGGTCCATTTTGTTCACAAAGAATTTAAGAAACTTAAAAAATCGGAAGTCGCGAATATTTAAAGCGTACTTGTATAAAAGAACTGGCAGAAATATGGATTATTGTAACTCTTCCCATCTACGTCATGAATATATAAAGCTGAATGATGAATGTTATAGAAACTATTTAAATAGTATAAAAATGAAAATTCATTTTATTCATAAAAATGGTGTTAAATCTATATTCTAAATTAAGAGTGATACCTAAGTTATTTGAATTAATTGTTACTACCCAAATTATGCACTCTGTTATAACTTTGATCACTTTGACCTAATGAATAGATTTTTCGATTAAATACTAGACTTCCATGTGTTAAAAAAGCCTACAAAGTTGAAAAGATATCAGTTTATAGTTTTCGTGTAATGTTTGTCACCAACTTGAAATAAAAAACGTGTTTCTTAAATTTTCAATAAGTGACACATTTTTTTATCCTAATTTACATTGAATCATCTATTCCGGGATATTTAGGACAGAGTAAAGGCCGGCAAGACGCTAAATATGGTGTGAGCTGACTATGAAACGACATGACGCGCCTATACTTCAAGCTCTATATCTCAGACAATATCTCGGACATATTTAGAATGACCTACTTTGAGAAAAAGCAATAAAACCTCAATAGATTTTTTTTAAATGACAACTCCCTTTGAAGAATCGAGTCATTATTGAATAAAAAACTAGAGCTATCTAACAATCTCAAGAATAGGATTTCACTCTTAAGTACTTAAAAAACTATGCAATTATATCATCGTTTAGCAATATGGAAAATCTATAAAAGCTACATTTCCTAAATTATAATAAGGGTATTTATTTAAGCTCGAAAATGCCTCAAACGCTTGAACTTCGAAAGTTTTCGAGGCTCGAAAAAGAAATTGTTTATGGAAAATAGTTTACGCGCAACTCGAAAGCTAATTTGTCTCGAATTGTCAGTATCACACCCTGCAACAGTTGCAATAGAGGAAACAAAATATTTGTAGTTGTAAAATGAAAAAAAAGAGAGTAATTTTAGTCACGTGCGACTCCCACGGCAACTGTTACCAGTGTGATACCGATCAAAGCAGCCTTGAAAGTTTACACGAATGTTTCAGTGTTGCCTGTAGCCCAAACAAATTCATACGAAACTGCTAAAAAGTGCATTGATTTGGCTACCGCATGATCAGCTGTTAATAATTATTTTTCAGAAAATTATAAATCAAAATAGACCTTTACTCCTGTGTGAGCCAATAAAATAGTAAGCCCACTTTTATTCCATATTTATTTTACTTATGCATGTTTCAAATAATATATATGTTTAAAAACCGATTTCAAGAATGCGTTTGAAAGAGTAAACAAATGCCATGCTGTTCATGCTACAACCCTTACCACAACTGTCAAATGAATGAATTTTAAAATACTGACAGCAATTGGAGTGGTCGCTGAGGAGTAGTGGTAATGCGTTGGACTGCTACGCAGTGTGTCCGTGGTTCGAATCTCGGCACAGGCAAAATCAAAAAAAGTAAAAAAAAACAATTTTTCTACACGGCACCACCTCTTGGCAGGCAATGGCAAACCTACAAGAGTAAAAATTGCTATGAAAAGCTTTTCACTTCGCCGTTCGGATTCGGCATTAAACTGTAGGTCCCTTCCATTCATGTACAAATATAACACGCACAATATGAGTGGATGCGAAAAGCTCGGCCTAGGCTCTCCATGGGCTGTTGTGCCATTAAAAGTAAAGTAAGACAGCAATTGGACTTCGGACTCGAGGAGAGTAGACACCGTTTTTTTTCTTCGTGTAAAAATTCATTAACTGCTTTGATTTTATTAAATATAAATAATTAATTATTAAAACTAATAAAAATTTTTAAAAATATTCAAGAATAATTTAAAACAAATTCTAAAATAAGACATACATTTAAGACAATCATAACAACCAACGAAACACACAGCGGCTCATTTATGGTTTACGTAGAAACTCTGATAAGGGCGGATAAACTAAAACCAATAAACGCAATACATTTAACAGGCGTCCTTATGGAACTAAAAATAAGCAGTGTGAAAGAACGGCTTTGGTAAAAGGTGATTTTGTAAATGCTTGGTTTTTGATAATTTTAAAAAACACAGAAATTTTACAAAACGGGATCAAATCACACGATCTTGGTGGCTAATTGACGGCACCAAAACGAGAGATTAACTGCCCACCAAATTTGTCTCTCAATTTATGCATGGTTTCGCGTGCAGTGTGGCATGTCGCACCGTCCTGTTGGAACCACATGTCGGCTGAGTCCAATTCTTGTATTTTTGGCAAAACAAAGTGTAAGTCTGTTACCATCGGACAGTACCTTTCTCCATTAACCGTAACGTTGCTGCCTTCATCGTCTTTGAATAAGTACGGCTCAATGATTCCGCCTGCCCATAACATGCCGCCGAACCAAACAGTGCATTTTTCGGGATGCATTGGTAGCTGCTGAATTGTCTCTGGCTGGTCTTTACTCTAAATACGGCAATTCTGCTTATTCACGTATCCATTGAGCCAAAAATGAGCCTCGTCGCTGAAGACAATTTTGCGATAAAAAAACGGCTCCTCATCCATTCACCGAAAATTCAACGTTGTGGTAGGTCGCCTGGCTTCAGTTCTTGCATAAGCTGTATTTTACATGGCATTAATCCGAGATCTATCCGTAAATCTTCCAGGTGGTCGAATAACACAAACCCAATTACTGCAGCAGCAATATGCACTCTATGGATGCGATTTAGTGGATTGATGTCCAATAAAGTGAAACTGGTGTGAAATTTTTTTCACAATGAGCTGAATAGCCTGCTCTGTGTGTCGATTGTGACGACCATAAAATGGAAGTAGCTTGCGAAACATATTTTTCACAGAGCACGATTTTGATAGTAAAATTTTGATAATAGTGGTGAAAAGAATAGTGTCGCTGGAGGTATTGAGAACTTTTTTCGTAGCTGTATTGTAAAAAATACGATTTTCTTTTTGTTCTGCTGTAATTTAATTTTACTTAAATTTTTTTAATTTAAAATTTTTTTTTTTTATATTTAAGTTAAAGAATAACTGAACCACCTCACTTCTATCGAGTCCACTAAGTACCGCATATGAGTTATTTGTTCCTCCTTAGTTGATTTATTTTCTTTCAACGTACAAACATACATATTTTTACTATCATATTTTTGATTTTTGTCCAACCAACGATGTTTTTTCACATCTGGCATTTAATGTGAGATGTGAAAAAGAGAGAACTAATTTATTTATTTTTTTAATTTCCTGCCTTATTCCTACGTTTTGCTTCATTCTTGACAGGAGTCCTTGTTGCCCCAAATAACCAGACCATGCATAGAACAGATAATATTTTATATTTTTGTAAAATATTTCGCTTCTTTAGCGCTACCAAAGGCAATAGATCAGATTTCAATGCGATACAGTAAACCCCGGTTAAGTCTAATGTTGCCTGTGCAGAGATTTGAACCCCGGATACTTTGCGTAGCATGCCAACGCACTATCAACTACATCATAGCAACCAAGATCGTTTCTTGTTGTAATTACAAATTAATCAATAAAGTAATTACCCAATTACCGATGGAAAATTAGAATCCTAAAAGTTAAAATTTGTATGCACTTTGTTAGTATCAGCGATTTTATTTTGAGTGATAAGAATTTGTGTTACCGTTAACGATGTTTCGGTTACGGTAACGGTAGCGGTAATGAGAATGAATCGGTAACGAGCCGGTAAAGGTAAGGGTAAAGGTATCAATATGTTTGAATATGACTTCGGTCATGCCGCCGCTGCTGCTGTGGTGTACATAGTGTAATATGGAGGACCAATTTTCACACAAGTTGAATCTTCTAAACTGGTAAACCAAGATTTCACGATTAATTGCACGAAAGGGACTTGTTAAATGGTCACCTAGTTCGTGTTATTTAACGCGAATAGATTATTTTCTGGCATGTCTACGCCAATGAAGCAAAAACAATTGAGCTCTTGGAAGCAAACATTAAACGCATTATTGCCGAAATACAGCCTGATTTACTGCAAAGAGTGTGTAATTGTTGGACCTTCAGATTACATCATGGACTCGTCATATGACCGAAATCATATTCAAACATTAATGTCAAAAAATTATATTTAAATAAAGGCAATTTCATGGATATTAAAAACACACAGTGTATTCATTGATATCATTGGTCACGTTTGCAGACGGTAGTGCTCAAGTTATGTTGCACCACTGCTCCATGAGTGTCACAGGAATGCAACTTGCTCAACTTGTGCTCAACAAAAAATTTTTTGAGCGGTCGACATTTGTTTTTGCGCATTATTTTTCTGCTACTTTAGCTAAGCATGTTTTTTGAACGAATTAGACCGGTAAAACGAGTAAATTATGTGAAATTTTATTTGTTACAAATAAAAATTATTAATAAGTTTGCCACTCTTACATAACATTTATGCTTTTCATAACGCCTATTTCTTTCGTGTTTAGTTATTTCAACTTAAACAAACGCAGTTGTCAAAAATGTTTCCTCTCAAATGTAGCAACTCGTTTCGCAGACGCAAAAGCAGCTCAAGCACAATTGTAGCATAAATTTAGGTGTGGCAAATCAAATTGCGTCTGCGAAACGCAATGAATAAATATGTATGTATGTACTTATGGTACATGTGTACATAAATACATAAGTACATATATCGAGAAAAAAGTTGTATTCATAATTTGACACTTTTGAAATCACCAAAATTCTAAATAAAATCTCCTAGGTGATTTTTCTTCATTCTCCCATAACCCTATTCCGAACAAAAAACTCCTATAAAATATTTTCGAAAATAGGAGAAAAAGTACCATGAGAATAATTTACTGGTTCTAAACACACGAGACATGGGAAATATATTGACATAGGGAAATTGGCTCAAAAAATTACAGCAGATGACGAAAAATTTAAGTTTATAGTTGTATAATTTATAATTTTTGTTTTCATAAATTTTACTAATTGGTATAAAACAACAAACAACTTAAAGGAGGCCAACCGCGAAATTGCTTCCGGCTTCCTGCTATGTTCCTGTTTTCCTAATAACTCTGGTTACTCTGGCAATACTAATTGTTTTTGACAATTTGTTTGCAAAATGACACAATTACTAAACAGCTAATTCGAACTTTAATTTGATGTAAAAACGTTATCCCGGGAGTTTCGAAACAGGAAGATACTTCTCCCGGGGAATATTTAGAATCGGGTTGAATATGTCACTGTTATTTCGAACAGAGGCTTATGTATATTTTTGTTATGAAATGGTATTCGAATTTTATCGTTGTCTTATGTGTTACAATTATGCATAATAATAAAAACTTATTGTTTGTTAAAATAAATGTAATATTAATAATAAAACGCTTATTCATATTTTGTAAGTTTATTAGCTTATTAATTAATAAATATTACGTATCCCCTTTCTTTACCGATTATTTAAGCTAAGATTCCCTGAATTTATCAATCAATTATATCTGGCTACTTACGATTTTTTGGTAGAGATTCTTCAGCATTTGCTGGTGTAAAAATTTTATGCAAGTCGAATTGCTTCGATACGCTGGATGACTCCTAATCATTATTCAAATAAATTAAAAATAAAACAAATTTGTAGGATTAGAATGCAAAAAAATTAGTGGAGAAGATTAAGATGTGTGATGGTTGTCATAATAATGTTACTTTTAAAAATTAAAATAATACGCGATGGACTCTTTTATTTCCTAAAATAGTAATTTTCCGAATTAAAACAGTTAAGCTTCTTGTATTAAAAAATGTTTATTAGATGGGGAAAAGATCTAGAATTTAGAAAAGACAATTGTCGAATTTTTACTTTCATTCTTCCAGATCAAATGGGTATTGGTTACGATTATCTTGTTCCTACTGTTTATTTATTCTCAATAAATTTTTGATCACTGGATTATGTATAAAAGGAAGTTATTGCAACTTTGTTAAATTCTTTTACCACTCAACAACACTTAAAATCAATTTACAATTAGCTTTCATAGAGAGTGTTTACATAGAGCGCCAATCTGTGACTGCCCTTCATTTCCTTCATTGGCTTAAGCCAATATTCATAATTCTTATGTTTTTGTGGTAAATATCAGATATTCCGAAAATAAGAAATAAGAAGATGGTGGCGGTGTTCTTATTGCTGTTTAATCCATATTTGCGGCTGAAAAAAATCTGTATACAAGAAGTTTAAGAGCTCGAATTTTTATGTGTTCGCTTACGATTAGCCTGTTCTTATATTCCTTCTAACTCTCAAAAAAACGTTTATCTTAAGCATGCTTGCTTTGTGGAGTCTGTTTATAATAAACTGAACATTAATGATTCTACTTATTTTTAGAGACTTCAACTTGCCTCATGTTAGTTGGAATCTGAGTGAAGACGGTATAGGGCCTTACCTTATACGATGCGAGAAAATTTCAATGAGTTTCTTGAGATTAACTTACAGCAAGTAAATTTTATTACGAATAAAAATAATAAAATTCTGGACTTGGTATATACTGATGACTCATCCAAAATGTCAATTTCCACTTGCGAACCATTTGCGTCCCCTGAATATGATTACCATCCTACTATTGGAGTCATTTTTGAATAACGTAGTGAACTGAATCGTCCACAGTTTAATTTACATTAGCGAATCAAATTTCTATAACTTTAAAAAAGCTAATTTAGACAAATTGAGAAAAATGCTTTCGGAAGCTGACTAGCCAGCTATCGATTCCAACCTGGACATAAATGCTTTGAATTGTGTGTTCCTAAGCAGAAGTTTCTTCCCAAGGCGAGTGGTCCAGTATGGTCTACTAGAGAACTACAGAGATGAAAAAATTCGAAGACACGAGCTTTTAAGGTTTTTAAGAGGTCTGGAAACTCAAACGAAACAAATATCACATTCTGAACCATAAATATTATAATGAGTATATAAATAAAATTAAATTAGAAATACCTAGTAAGCCAGGGGGTTTTTATGACTTTGTGAACGTTAAACGGACGTAATTTACACTGACTTTAGTAAAGCTTTTGATAAAGTAAATCACAATCTAATGAAACTTGACCGAATTGGCTTTCCTGAAGCGCTTATTGACTGGATTTATGTAACAGAAAACAAAATTTTTGTTTTGTTTAATGACGCTGTTTCTCGCCAATTGGATTTTTTTCGTTCTTTATAAATAATCTTCCATCAATTATTCGACACTTTATGTTTGTAGATGATGTACATATAATCACATGTATAAATAAATCCAAAGGCGTCTTAGGTTTTATTAAGAGATGGTGAAAGGAATTTAACGATCCTTATACCTTCTAAAACGTTATATATTTCACTTGTCCCACCAATTTTGGAATATGCTAGGAATGTTTGGTGTCCTCAATACAGTTGTTACATTAATAACGTGGAGTCTGTAAAAAATAGTTTCTTTTATTTGATTTACGAAGTTTAAACTGGAACCCCAAAACTTCCTCCTTATAAAGATCGTTTAAAATTACTCAATTTGCCTTCACTTTAAAGCCGAAGAGCTATGTTGAACGTATGTTTTGTGTTCAAATTGTTAAATGGATTGACCGACTCTCCGTATCTGCTAAATGAACTATGCATTATTGTTCCGTTCTAAAAACCTATCAAGGTAAGTCTCTGTAAAACAAATTATGCACTGTTTGAACCTGTGCGTTGTTTGTGCAATGATTTCAATAATTTGTATGTGCTGCTGAATTTTAGCATCCCGGTTTATACCCTTAAACAATCTTTGCTGTCTCATTTGAAATAATACTAACTAATGTTCCACGCACAGTTGATAAGCCAAATCTTTAGATGCTGTTGATGTTTCCACCTGATTCGCGTCTGGACTGTGACTGTTTCGGTCACCGGTCTGTGCGCGCGAGATGGATACGCCACACGGCCATGTAGGTGGGAAAAGGAGCCGCTGACATCCACAAAAAAAAAATTGTATTCTTCTAGTAGTATGTGCTGGAAGCTATCACAACAACTAGATCGTTTTATTCACTCATTGGTAACTACTTGGCGAATAAAACGCAACTTGTGTTGTTAAAGTCGCACAATATTTTAATCGATGTGACCCAAAAGCAATTTACAAATAATGAGAAAGCGCTTGGCATTCATAGAGAATTTTTTTTTTAATTTTTTTTTGATACATTTAACACACAGGGTGTATTAATGCAAGCATTGTGTTGATTGGAAGGAAGATTGATAGGTGGGTGGAAGAAGGAGGAGAATGAGAGAGGGAATGCAATCACAGGACACCGATAAAGAGGTGACAGCCTTTGTGGCAAGTGTTATGCCTTTACCACAATGAACTTCACTTTATCAATGTCGATTATGAACGCATGTAGCACCAAAGGCCGAGCTTTCAGATGATTGCTATCTTTGGTTCCTAAATTCAAGTAAAATTTTTCCGCGTCTAGAATAGAAACTATTTCAAAGTGCAAAGTATTATTAATAAAAAATACAATAATGTTAAAAACAAGAAACTTGTACTTTACGCAAAAGTTCTCATGTTTTGAAAAGTGAAACATTTTTTATATCTAGTATATTAAACAGGCTTAATGAACGTTTAGCTCAGGCACAGTATGTGAGCCACGTCTATCGGGTACATCCAGAGTGATGTAGCTGTCAAGTCAGTCGTGTTTTGCGGACAATGAAAGAGACTTCTGGACTAGATCCACATAATGGGCACATATTTAGAAACTCCTTGTTGATCCTTGCCCTGTAGCTATACAGCTTAGCAGATACAGCTTAAGCTATGCTAAGATGCATATGGTACTCCTTGCAAACTGTTCCTCTTCAGCTACCAGCGGTGGCATGCCGACACGATTAGTCTTACGATTATGTGTCGCTGATAAAACCGCTTGTGAGTGCAGAATGATCACGTTGTGATCGACGAAAGGCACGCTTCCAATGTACTAGACGTACGCACAATACGTGGTGCAAACATCGAATCAGACCACTACTTGGTTGCAGCCAACGGCACACGTGTCTGTGTAGCAAATCGCGTACGGATAGGAACTAAGAAAAAGTTGGATGTTGAAAAGCTGCAATCACAACAGACAGCCGAAGTCTTCGCCAATCATATGGATATTATAAAGGCGTTTGACAGTGTGTGGCATACAGCACTGGTGTCAAAACTAATTTCGCATGGGGTCGGGAGTAACTTCACACGATGTATCACGAACTTTCTAAGCGGGCGCTCTATCCGTGTTGTGATAGACGGCATTGTTTCGGAAGATCGTGCCATTAATTCTGGAGTGCCGCAGGGTTCGGACCGCTCCCCTACACTTTTCCTTATCTTCATTAATGACCTTCTGTCATTAACGAAGAATCCCATTTTCTCATTCATATTCCTGATCAAAACGTCCTAACTCTTTGGAGATTGAGAGGAAAAGGTACGTTGTGAATGACTCACTCAATAAAGATCTCCAGTCAATTTACGAGTCAGGTCTCACGAAGAGTTAAGTTCAATGCGCGTAAAATCCAGTGTTGTCTGTTATCTCACAAACGTGTCTCCCAGCCCCCCTAGATATGGGTGGGGTAGGTATTGCGGAAACAGCGACTCTTGTTCCGGGCATGTCCATCCAATGTGATGCTCGTTGGAATAAACACATTTTTGAAGTGTCGAAAGTAGCAGGCAAGTATCTCGGCTTTCCTAGGTGGTGTAAAATATATTTCACTCCGACTGATCTCAGCATGATCTACACCAGTCCTTAATTGGAATTTAATTCGCAACTGGAGCTCCTGGACCGTATCCAATATCGAGCGATAAAGCTAATAGGATACGGTAGAGCTTCCAGCTCTATTGACTCCTTCGAACTGCTGATGCCGCCAGTTCGTGTGTTCACCAGTTCAGCAAGCGGAACTCACACCTTCCACGCAGACTCAGTGTTCCACCACACTACGCATTACAGCGCGTATTTTGAATAAGCTCCCTGCAAAAATTTTTCCCATTTATTATGACCCTCGCAAGTTTAAAGCAAAAGCTCATTACTATTTCTCCCTTCTCCTTCCTCCCACCTATCAATCTTCTTTCCAATCAACACAATACTCTGTATTTATAGGGGTACCCCTTGTGTGTTGATTATATTTAAAAAAAAAAAAAAAACAATCAACTCGCACTCCTCTTATCGCAAAACAGCCCTCAACTTCCATTCCATTCATGTACAAATCTAACACGCACAACATGAGTGGATGCAAGAAGCTTGGCCTTTGGCGCTACATGCGGTCATAGTCGACACTCATACACTGAAGTTCATTGTGATAAAGGCATAACACTTGCTACAATGGCTGCCTATCTCTTTATCGGTGTCCTGTGTGATCACATTCACTCTCTCATTCTCCCTTCTTCTTCCTCTCACCTATCAATCTTCCTTCCATTCAACACAATGCTCTGCATTCATAGGTGTACACCCTGTGTGTTAAAAAAAAAAAAAAAATAAATAAAAAATCTACATAGTTCGTCGATCATATTAATTTCATTGGTGTCAGTATTAATTCTGCTTAAAAATTCGGCCGCTACATTTTCTTTCCCTTTAATATAGTCGATGTTCTGATCATATTCACCTAATTTTAATAACCACCGTTTTAATCTTGTTTTTATATCCTTTCCATTTGTTTTTTGTGTGTAGACATTTTAATGGTTGGTGATCTGTAAGAAGGCCGAATTGTACTCCGTATAAATAAGATCTGAAGTAATTAGTAGCCAAAACGATGGCTAACCGTTCTTTCTCTGTCGTGGAATAGTTTCGTTCATGGTCGTTAACGTCCTACTGGCAAAACATACAGGATGGTTGTCTTGTTAAAATATAGCAAGAATGGTAAACATACTAGCATCAGTAACTAATTTGAATTTTTCTTTTTTCGCATCTGTATTGCGCGCGCTGGCGCCAGTTGATAAGGCCAAGTGCCGTCAGGTTGCCCTGCACCTGGCCTTTCCAACGGAGATTAGGACGTCCTCTTCTGCGTCTTCTTCCACCGGGGTTCAAATAAACACCCTTCTAGCTGGAGCGCTTTCTTCCATTCGCTCAACATGGCCTAGCCAGCAAAGTTGCTGGATTTTTATACGCTTGACTATGTCAGTGTCGGCTTATACAGCTCATCGTTCAATCTTATTAGATATACGTCGTCCACGTATACTGGAGAGTAGATCTTGCTGAGTATATTCCTCTCGACCGCTATTAACAGCCTCTCATTATTGATGGTCAATGTCCACGTCTCGGCGGCACACTTTAAGACGGGAAGGATAAGGGACTTATAGAGCGTTATTTTCGTCGGTCGAGAGAGGGCACTACTTCTCAATTGCCTACAGAGCCCATAGTAACACCTGTTGGCAAGAGTTAATCTCCGCTTGATCTCAAGGTTGACATTATTGTTCGTGTTTATGGTGGATCCTAGATGGACAAAATCCTTGACGACTTCAAAAGTATAATTGTCAACAGTGACAGTTTGTCCACAGTGACATTTTGTCCACTCTTTGTTTGTTGATACAAGGTATTTCGTTTTGTCCTCGTTCACCACCCCACTCGACACGACTCCCTTTCCATGTTGGAGAATGCTGCACTGACTTTTCGAGCGTTTTTGCCAATGATGTCAATATCATCAGCGTATGCTAGCAGCATGACACTCTTGTAGAAGATAGTGCCAGAGATGTCGATGTTCGCAGCTCGAATTATTTGCTCCAGCATAAGGTTAAAGAAATCGCACGATAGGGAATCACTGCGCTGGTGGTATCGGTCAGTGTCATTTTGCAAAGAGCTTTGCAGGGATACCAAATTCTGACATTGCGGCGTACATGTGATCCCCAATCGTGCTGTCGAAGGCGGCTTTATAATCGACAAATAGAAGATGGGCGTCGATCTGTTTTTCTCGGGTTTTTTTCCAGGATTTGGCGTAGTGTGGATATCTGGTCGATGGTGGATTTACCAGGCCTGAAGCCGCATTGATGAGGTCCAATGAGTTTGTTGACAATGGGCTTCAGTCTTTCGCACAGTACGCTCCATAGAACCTTATATGCAATATTAAGAAGGCTTATCCCACGGTAGTTGCCGCGGATCGTGGAATCACCTTTCTTATGGATTGCGCAGAGTACGCTGAGGATCCAATCACTTGGCATGCTTTCATCCGACCGTATTCTGCATAGAATCTCATGCATGCGTTTTTTTAACCTCTTCGCCTCCGGTCTTAAACAACTCAGCAGGCAGGCCATCTGCACCTGCAGCCGATGATGGCTGTTAAAACCTTCCCATAGTCGGGCGGCGGTACTTCAACGCCGTCAGTGATTGGGGTTTCCAGAGTAGATTCCGCAGTGGCGGGATTATTACCGTCATCGCCTTTAAGCAGTTGCGAAAAGTGCTCCCTCCATAATCTCATTATGTCCTAGACATCTCTCACCAGATTTCCGTCTTCATCCTTGCAGGAAGAGGCCCCAGTCTTCAAACCATCAGTCAGGCGTCTTATTCTCTCAAAGAATTTTCGGACCTCGTTCCTGTCCCGCAACATTTCGATATCATTGAACTCGCGTCTTTCTTCATCTCTTTTCTTGCGCCTGAAAAGACGTTTCTCCTCCCTCCTCAACTTTCTGTATCGCTCCTTAGCAGCTCGCGTTGCAACTGACTGCAGGGTGGCTCTGTAGACTGCGTTTTTTGCTTCAGTAGCATCGCAACACTCTTGGTCGTACCACATATTTCTCCGTCGACGGTGGTAGCCTAGCACCTCTTCGGCAGCCGTACGCATAGAGCGGGAAATGTGCGTCCACTGCGCGCATATATCATCAATTTGAGGGGTGTGTAGCTATAGGAGGAGTGCTAGTTGGTTGGCGAAGACTTCGGCTGTCTTTGGTGATTGCAGCTTTTTGGCATCCAGCTTTCTCTTTGTACCTATCCGTACGCGATTTGCCACACATATATGCGTGCAGACCTTGGCTGCAACCAAGTAGTGGTCTGAGTCAAGTAAAGGTCTGAGTTTGCACCACGTATTGTGCATGAACCTAACAGAAAAACGACTTTGTATGTTATCCTATCATAGGAATACAAAAACCGAAAAGTGAACTTTACGACGATCTCGATAGTCCAGTGGTAAAGTGCTGGACTTTCACCCGAAAGTTTCTCTATTGCAGTTTCTCTATTGCTCTAGTTGTTAATTCTCATAAACTCCTTATATATGGTATATCTACCGACATGAAGTGAATGAGAAGTATAAGAATGTGAACAAGTACACATCTTGGTAAGCAATGGCAAAACCTCCAGATGATATGGTAACAAATTGTCACTCCGCCGTTTGAAACTGTCGTTAGATTGTAGGTCCAACCATGTGGTATTACAATGGGTTGATTTGGCCTAAGTGTGTCTCTGGGAGGAAAAAAAAAAAGAAAACAAATTGAACATTGTAATGGTTTTACTTTAACTACTAATGGTATTTTTGAGAAATAAATATCTGTAGGACCAGCACTTGTCATTTAAAAATATTTTATACTTTTAATATTGTTTTCATGTAAGTAGACATACACACATACTACCACATTTTTAAGGGTTTACGCACATTTTCAATCGTTTTAGTTTTACGCCATATTTGATTACTTAGTTCAGTCAAAAATTGCTTTTTAATAGGGTCGTGACAATCACTTGGCTTGTAGCCACGTTCTTTTTCCACTGTGCAATTTCGATATTTTGCCTCTCCAAAACTCTTATTTTTATATATATTAGACGAACTGACCCTTTTTTTGTACATTATTTTCTTTTATAATTAAAAAAGCATATTTCAATGCTACTGATCGACCACACAAATCCACAATTTCATTTGCTACTATCTACAAAAATAAAATTGTGTTGTTCTTCTCGTTTTTTCAATATATTGTAAAAAAAATTTAATGAAATTTTCTCTTTACGAAATACTTCAGAAAGAACTTCACAAAAAATATACATGCATGTACATATGCATTGATTCATCAACGTATATCCACATACATAAGTAAGCACATACAAAAGAAAAAAGTATAATTAGCTCATTTTTTACTTATGTTAGCAAAGTTTAAAATGTTAGTGTAGCTGGTGAGAAAGTTAGGAACGATTGATGTAAGAATTCGTTTGTTTTAATTGCGAAATTTGTATATGCAAGGTGATGATTCTCATACAAAATACACCTACAGTTACTCACAAAATTGAATATACACTCATTGCTTGAAAGACAATGCTTTCATTTTGGAAAAACTATACGGTTTATTTGAATTATTTTTACATATTAATAATAGTTTATGCATATCTTATTAATTAGGTTAGATTAGGTTGGAGTAGCATTGTGATACCAGAGTACGAAACGACTCCTCAATTTATGGATTGAAGAACCAATACGGCGTGACAGCGATAGGAAATTGGTTTTATTTATTTCGACGTGACCACGAAATTATTCCGAAATTCGTTAGATTGGGATCACTGATACCGAGGGCATAGAAATATTGACAGCTTTTCGTGATAATTTTGTACGAATGATCGATCGCGTCGGGAGCAAGTAAAAATTTGTTTATTTTAATATCACGAGTACTTGAACTTTTAAATGCAAAATGACGTATTTAACAGCACTTTTTGAGAACAGAACAGTAAACACAAGATGCCTGATATTTTTTTATATATTTATTTTAATAAAATTTTTCAAAACAAATTTTTGTTACGCACCTTCTTTTGAGCTAATTTAAAATTGAAATTTAAGCTCAAAATAGATTCCTAATTCCTTGACTGGTACACAAAATTTCAGTCGATATATCCAGAATAAGAGAAAATTCAACTTCTTTTAAATTTTACTAACTTTTGGATGTGGTTTGCTCAATTCCGTTCCGTAAATTTCGATATCAAAGATGCACTGAAAGTCACTGAAAAAGTCGATGAAATTTTGCAACTGGTGGAGCAAAATCGAGCACTAAACATCAACCACATGACAGAGTTGTTGGTACAAACTTCTTGTAACGAAAAACTGCCGATGCTTTTTGTATGACTCAATAGTTCTCTACTAACTTGCGAATTTAATTTAATATTTCAAATGTGGGTACTAGCTAGCCTGATTATGCATATAGAAGCACAAATGATATTTTATCTTCCAAGCACAAATAGTAATGAAAACAATATTGACAGTAATACTTGATCGTGTAAGGTTAGATTTCGTTTGCAAAAATAAATAATCAGTCATACTTACAGTATTAAGACAATCACTGATCGTGTAGGTTAGGTTAGAGTGGCTGTCATATGGTAAGACAAACTTAGGCCAGAATAGCCAATTGTGATACCACGTGGTTGGACCTTCATTTTAACGCCGGTTCCGAACGTGGGGATGACAATTTTCTATCGCTTGGTAGTTTTGCCATTGCCTCCCAAGAGGTGTACTTTTAGACTTTCTTATAATTGCCATTCACCTCATATCCGTAGGAATATGAGAAGGTTATGAAAAATAGTTTACCACCAGGCGAAGACGGAATTGAATCTGGAACCTCAAGTGGCCTCAAGGCCAGCTATAGAAAAGCTGTTTATATATTTAAAAGTGCTCGCAAATTAAAATTTTCCTTTTTTAAAAACAAAATTATTTAAAATAAATCAAAAAATTTTATATGCAAGCGATATTTCGAAAATTCAAATTTTCCAAAAACAGGCGCAATTTTTCTAATTTATAGTTTTCCGAAAATATTTATTAGTTTTTAAGATATCGAAATGTTTTCATACATTTTGCGTAGGAAGTAGACGTGTTCATCCGATTTCGCTGAAACTTTAAGAAATATATGTATGTGCATTTCACTGACCTACTATAAATCCTCTTATTTTTGGCCACTTGTTGTATGAAGAATTCACACTGTGCGTCGTAAAGAATAAAACATTTCCCGTACTCCAAGATCGAAAGGCAGTACAAAGACTTCACGGATTAACGTCGTACTTTAGGAAAAAGATATAATCCAAATAGCGAATAACCACGGGCAAACAGGTATATATTATACAGTCTGTTCAACAAAAAACGTTTTTCTCCAACAGTCTGTTGAAGTGTTTTATTTTTGAGAAATACATATTATTATGGTTTTCGGCAGGAAGTTTAATATGCGGTCCAATTTCCTGCATTGTCTTTAATTACTTTGCATCTTTGGCGACAACTGGCAGCTAGAATTTCAGCATATTCCACGGAAAGAGACCTTCACGTACTTTTGAGCAATCGAATAAAATGTTTTGCTGATTTTATTTTCTTTTTGGATATCTTAGCTTTCATTAGAGCCCACACATTCTCTATGGGATTTGCATCTGGTGATTGAGAGGGCCAATCCAAAGTTGTAATATTGTGATCCTCTTTCCACTTAGTGCATAGTTTACTTTTGTCTTTCGGGTCGTTATCTTCTTGTAATATCCTATCGATGGTATTTCTCCCATATAATAATTCAGCTGACTTTAATAGACAATCCTTATACAAATTCAGCATTCTAATGGCATTCAAATTTTCCGTGAAGCACTTAAGAAAGCCAAATCCTTGGGTAGAGAAGCATCCATAGACATGAACTTTCTGCGGATGTTTTGCACTTCGTTGAATAAATTTTTCGCCATTTTTCACCCAAACATGTTTAACTGGATTAAACAACACAAAAGTTCATCTGCAAATATTACTTTGGTCCAATCTCGATCGGTGTTTGTGTAAGCCCACTGAAGACGCTTTTCCACATGCTTTTGTGAAAGCAATGGTTTTGGCAAAGTACTGCTACGTTTTATGCCTGATTGCTGAAATCTGTCTCGAATCGTGTTTAAGGATATATCCAACCCCTTCTCCTATAAAATTTTTTTTGCTTCCCTTAAACTGATCATTGGATGTTTTACAAAAAGCCCAACGATGACTTTATCCTGCCGCTTGGAGGTGGTAGGCCTTCGTCCTCTTCCTGGTTCGTCATCAATGTTTCCTGTTTCTGAATAACGTTCAGACCACCTCTTAACAAATGTGCAAGTAGTTTTAATTTATTTTGCAGTTTTTTTAACTGACCATTTAGGCCCTTTAGGATCGATTGTTGCAAGCTTGTGTGACACGGTGTGGCAAACAGTTGGAACCAAATATTGCCTAAGTCCGTATCTTCTAAAATAAGCCACAAATAATCAGTTATTATTTTGCGGTAGTTCACATCATTCACTGTAACGCGTCTTCCTTCCTCATTTTCAAAGAAAAATGGTCCAATGATACCGCTGGTACAAAAAACACCAAACAGTGACTCGTTGAGTGTGCATTGTCTTCTCAACAATCGCGCATGGAATTTCTTAGCCCCAGGTGCGACAATTTTGCTTATTAACGTAACCACGTTTAAATCATCTCGTCAGAAAAGATGATTTTTCGGTAAAAATGCTCATCTTCTTCCAAACGTTCCAGAGACTAATTAGCGAATTGAAAACGTTGCGGATGGTCATGTGACTTTAGCTCTCAGGTTTTTATGCAAAATTCGTAACAAGGAAGTGCGTGAAATCTTAAATTGCTGAGAACGATGGCAAATTAATGTTGTTGGTTCTTCTTGCACATTTTGAGAAACAGCAAGAATTTTTTCGGTTGTGCGCACTGTAAGAGCACGAGAACGTGTTGTTTAATCAACGTGTTGTTTACCAGTTTCACGCACGCGTTTCACAAATTTATCCACAAATTGCGTGCACTTCTACCGAATTTTTAACGTAAAAGAAGATTCAGTCGTAATACGAATGACATTAGAGTTGCCACCCTCAAAATAACTAGTAGTTCCAATTTCAAATGTTAGATGAACCACCCAATATATTACAGAAAATATTGTGCGATATACTCGTATGTAATGCAAGTAAAAATTTGTTTAACTAAAAAAGTAGCTAGGAGCTAAAACTTGTAGCTAAATGAGAAAAAAGAAGCTACATTTAACTACAAATTAGCTTAATTGACAATACTGCATATGACAAATCGTGGTCAAGAAACGTATTATTATTATTACTCGACACGCTATGCCATGATATAATGGCGAGCGATGCGTTTAGTTGAGGGTTGCGTATGGCGTCGCGTGGCGTAAGCTCAGTCTGTTCCTATCTCAAGGCTTACGTATGATGCTGTTTGACAACAACGACAATCGAACTTTGATTTGAAACAGAACGGAGAGCGGATAAAAAGATACACATATAACGAGGGTTAAACACATTAACCCTTTAAGAAACAAGGAGCATATATGTCCCAAATTAATTTCACAATGTTTTAAGTTATTTCACCTGTTTTGAGTGCTGTTTTTGTTTTAATGAGATTTTGCTTTCAACTTTACAGTTTTGAAATTACGAGTATTTCTTTTAATTTCATCAAACTTAAAAAAGTAAAAAAAAACATACAAAAATTCCGGTAACGTAAGAATGAAGGAAGGTTTGAATAATACAGCTTTTTTAAAAAGAATTATGAAGAATGTATTTTGAGTTTCAAGCTAGTTTAAAATAAAGTGTCCGCATGCGACTTTTTGGAACATTGTTTTACTGGGCGTTCACATTTTTATTAAGTTCAGAAATTTAGAGGAATTTATACACGAATTTTAAAAAGCAGAATTTGTTGATACACAATTTATTCGTGATGTTCAGAATTTTGTCAAACAGAATTTTGGAATACATAATTTCGACCCCATTCCGAATTTTAGTATATTATATTTCTAATTTTTTCGATATAAGTACACACTTTTTCGACAACATTGTGTTGAATAACGGTAAGAAAACTTTTCAATAATTTTCCGGAATGGCCGTTATTGATATGGCTAATGGCGCGCTTTGATGACAAATATTCTTAGAATTTTTCAAGAAATCTTTGGTTTCCACGATTGGCGTTAGTTGTGGGACTCCATGTATGTATATAAAAATAATTCGTTGTTCGTGTGCCCTTTATAGACTCGCCAACCGCACAACGGATTATGATGAAATTTTGTGTCTGTGTTCTTTAAGAGCGAGGAAGCAACAGTAGGGTTTCCTTACGGTGGGTGGCGCTGATCGAAATTTACGAAATTCAAACCAAACGTTTTTTTTTTTTTGGTATTTCTCCGGAGCCTTGTACAGTACGGTACTGGATCCAGCGCGTGAAAAAATGGGTCAAAAAGTCAAAAATTTAAAAAAAACACCTAAAAATATACAGCCATCATTGTAAGAGTTGAGTATTAATTAATAATGAATAACCAAACTCATTTCAAGAGAGATTTCAGAATCTTTCCTTTAAAAAATAAGCAAAATTTAACAAAAAAAGTAGTCAAATTGAATTTTAAGGTCGCTGTAGCGAAGCGGTAGTGCATTGGACTATTACGCAGAGTGTCAGAGGTTCAAATCTAGGCACAGGAAAAAATAAAAAAATAAATAATAAAAAAAAACAATAACAACAAAATTTATACAAGGCACCAAGGACCTCTTGGCAGGGAATGGCGAACCTACATGAGTAAAAATTGCCTATGAAAAGCTTTCCACTTCTCCGTTTAGATTCGGCATAAAACTGTAGGTCCCTTCCATTCATGTACAAATATAACACATACAAAATGAGTGGATGCGAAAAGCTTGGCCTTTGGCGCTACATGCGGTCATAGTCGACGCTGATAAACTGAAGTTCATTGTGGTAAAGGCATAACACTTGCCACATTGGCTGGCTATCTCTTTATCGGTGTCCTGTGTGATTGCATTCCCTCTCTCATTCTCCCTCCTTCTTCCTCCCACCTATCAATCTTCCTTCCATTCAACACAATGCTTTGAATTGCAACACCCTGTGTGTTGAATGTATCAATAAAGTTTACGGCCCTTTGCTTTCCGCTATTTTCTTTTGACGTCCCTACAATGATATCATATTATTACATAAATTTTGCAAGAACTGAACAACAAATTGCCGACGAACCAGGGCTGGAACTACCATATACGTCTCGTAACTGAACTTTTTTCTGTAACTTACCTGCCACTCACCAGAAATTGGTGGTGGTCTGTTTCGCAAAATAAATTTATTACCAAAAAGATATTGCCTTAGTTTTGTAACAGAGGAGCAAGTGCCTTTTTTTGTAGAGTGCTGTAGATATTTTCGGAATTTAGTCGAGACTAAAGTTTTTGCAAAACTATCGATAAACGGTAATTTTTATTTCCATAGCGCTAAGCAGAGATGTCAATGTCAATTGAGCAGAGACGTCGACTTTGGCTCTCAATGTCTGCTCATGTTATCTACATATGCTTGACACTAACAGTGAAATCACTACATTACTTTACTTTACTTTTGATGGCACAACAGCTCATGGAGGGCCTACGCCGAGCTGTTCGCATCCACTCATGTTGTGCGTATTATTTGTACATGAATGGAAGGGACCTACAATTTAATGCCGAATCCGAACGGCAAGTGAAAAGCTTTTCATAGCAATTTTTACTCTTGTAGGTTTGCCATTGCCTGCCAAGAGGTGGTGCCGTGTAGAAAAATTATTTTTTCTACTTTTTGATTTTGCCTGTGCCGAGATTCGAACCTCCGACACTCTGCGTAGCAGTCCAACACATTACCACTACGCCACAGCGACCACTACATCATCGTTAATATCACCGGTACCACTAGAATCTATCGATACTTACCGATGTGCACGATATTAATCGGTAGTTATCAATTTTTTTCCCAGTCTTTTCCCAGGCCTAATCAGTTGTCAACAATATTGATAATTGAGGTTTGAAGTAGACCAAAACTTGATATGCGTCCTGGCAACTCCACGACCTTGTTGAAATCATATAAAAAAGGTAAAAATTGGCTAAAAGATGCAAAATATCATATATTCGGATGGACACTACTTTGAATAATGTATTCATTCAAAATAAAGCTATATTTTTGTAAAAAAAACTTACTTTTTGTAATTTTTACACGTAAAGACGATTCACTTCATAAGTGTATAGAGGCTACAATTTTTTCGGTGAACTTTAATTTTATGCCCTTAAGAGCATGACTATATTTAGTATAGGCACCCTATACGGCGAAGTGAAAAACTTTTGTTAGGCAATTTGTACTCTTGTAGGTTTGCCATAGCCTGCCAATAGTAATTTAAATTTTGCGCTATCCACTACGCAACTGCGACCACCTACCTACAATTTCAATAATTTTTGTGTACAAAATTTGTGGTACTAATGCAGGGAAACCATTTAAAAGGGGAAATTTTTATGGATATTTGCAGAAAAAATAGCAAATTATAGATGCTAGGAAAGGTTTTAAACGGGGCTTACTGTATATAATTTTGTTTGAGCAAAATGATTTTCCGAAAACCGTTTTTTTTCGTAAATGCAAATATTACCTGAGATTCATATTTTTCAGTTTTTTTCGCGGTATATCCATTTTGGTCCTTAGTTTCCTTGTATGTTGAAAATTTTGAAATATTTTGATGTTCGGGTTGATAACTTTTCGTTGGTGCCAGCTGATCTTGTTGGTTTTGTTGCTGCTGACACTGTTGCTGTTGCAACTGTTGTTCTTCCAACTGTTGTTGATGCAATTTATTATCTGCATGAAGTTTTTGTGCTAGCAGTTGCTGTTTATACATATGTTTTGTCAAATCTTCTTGTTTTTTCAAAAGTTCCTGCTGTTGTTGTTTTAGTACAGCAATATTCTCCTCATCTTTAATATTTTCATCAAAATTCGAAATTATTTCGTTCACTGTGTTATTGAAGTTATCCTACAGATTATATAAAAATACACATGAAATTGCAAAATTATCAAAAATATGCATGTTTAGTACATTCCTTTTGGTCCCCTTGTTAAATACAGAGGACACAATTTCAACTGTAACTACAAACTTAACAAGCGGCACTGCAAAATTTTGTGTCACAACACAATAAAGTAAATAAGACTCAGCAGAAAAAAACACAAGATATTAAAAGTGGATGCTGATAGAAATCCGAAAAATAAATTATACTTGTCTCGGCGTTTTATTATTACTGATTAAGTCAAGTGGATATATGTCCTTACTGCCAATACATAGATATATAAGGTATGGTATTTATTTAGTCTACTGATAATATCTTACAGAGTATACAAAAATTCTTAAACTAATAAAAAATTTGTTAAATAAAATAATTAAATTTCGTTTCAAACAATTTTGAGTTGGATTAAACAAAAGCAAAGCTATACATGGATAGGTGTGCACATACCAATTCAAATATAAAGTCAACAGTTTTTTTTTATCGATTTAGAAGGATAAGTAAGTTGGATTTGAGGTGTTCTAGTGAATCAGAAATGATAAATAGATTATAATGTTCATTAAAATCACTACATATTCCACGAAAAGGGGGAAAGGATAATTTTGAGCATAGTTTGAGCTGCATATGCTAAGTTTACTACCTTACTTTACTTTTAATGGCAAAACAGACCATGGAGGGCCTAGGCCGAGCTTTTCGCATCCACTCATGTTGTACGTGTTATATTTGTACATGAATGGAAGGGACCTACAGTTTAAAGCCGAATCCGAACGGCGAAGTGAAAAGCTTTTCATAGCAATTTTTACTCTTGTAGGTTTGCCATTGCCTGCCAAGAGGTGGTGCCGTGTAGAAATATTATTTTTTCTTCTTTTTGATTTTACCTGTGCCGAGATTCGAACCCGGACACTCTGCGTAGCAGTCCAACGCACTACCACTACGCCACAGCGACCACATGCTAAGTTTAACAGGAATAAAATATCGTGAGCTGCTACAGGGTATATTCAAGTTTATTTCATTAACCGTTTTACAAGTTTACTCATACATACATCTAATTTTAGTTTTAAGCAGGCCTCAAGTTTGTGGTCGCTGTGACGTAGTGGTAGTGCGTTGGACTGTTACGCAGAGTGTCCGAGGTTCGAATCTCGGAAAGAACCCAAAATCAAAGAGTAGAAAAAAAAAATTTTTTCTACACGGCACCACCTTTTGGCAGGCTATGGTAAACCTACAAGAGTAAAAATTGTCTACGAAAAGCTTTTCACTTCGCTGTTCGGATTCGGCATAAAACTGTAGGTCCATTCATGTACAAAAATAACACGAACGACATGAGTGAATGCGAAAAGCAGGGCCTAGGCCCTCCAGGGGCTATTGCGCCATTAAAAGAAGAAAAGAAGTTTGCCTATTTTAAACAAATTAAGTGTAATAAACCATAAAACAACTTGTGATTTCGCAACTTACGTTGTTTGCGTGCTCAGCAATTTATATTAAAACATTCCCTGAAGAAATCACATTTTTCGCCCATTGGCAGGGTTTAGGTAGAGTTTTAAAAATATATTTCTTGCTGAACAACAAAATTCTCTAAACTTGGTTTTAGTAAAAATATTTTGTACGAGTATATTTTCCAATATAAAAAAGCATGAAGTAAGTAGAAAATTTTGATTTTTGCTGTCCTCTGCAGTGGAGCTGTATTTCTGCAGCTCAACAAACATGTTTTCTATTTTTAGAAATTATGTTGGAAAAAATAATATGATGGAAAAAATAAGTAATCGGATTGGTATTGGCTATTAGAAAACTATTCTGACACTGAAGGAAGTGATGATAAAGAAAAAGTTGAATTGTACGAGAAACTATTACAATTTCAAGTAATAGAACGCTAGTTGGAAATTCATTTGAGACCGATGACGATGAAGAGTGTTCTACTCGTCTTTCTGAGTAGAGAACATCATCAAGATCAATTCATCCCGATATTTAAGATGTGCCCAAAATTCCATCTTCTGTTAGTCACCAATCAAATTACTCAAAGAATTTAATTGAAGGATGAAAAAGGATGCTTCGGTTGACGCATTGTCAAACGAAATACCAATTGATCAAGAATAATTGGTTTTCATAACAGCTGGTACCGTTGAATGGCCTCATCTGCGATATATAGTAAATGTATTTGTAACTGATAAAAGTTCTCAAAAACAACTTGAACATGAAGGATGTAATGTAAAGATGGCTTTCATATATTTTTCAAAATATTTGTACTCATACTTCTTTGGAATGGCTGCAAACTATATATACATTTACGCTATACAAAGTGGAAAGCCGTTAGTGCCATGTGATGCTGAAGAAATTCAGAAATTATTCGGTTTACATTCACTTATGAGCTTTCTACAATATGTAAGAAATCGGATGGATTGGGAGAGGACAAGTACGAACAGTTTATTTGTTGATAATATGAACAGAAACAGATTCTTTAAACTACGAATGTTGACTTCGACAAATTGTAAAAGTTACGTCAATCATGTATAGAGGGCGTGAAGCTTCGTTGGAACTTACATAATTTAGAGTATTACTAAGCTTGCCATAAACTTTCTGCACCAAACATTTGTGATACCAATCAACGGTTCAAACCTTTCCAACGAGTCTTTACGAAACAAAATGAAATAAAAAGAATTTTGATGTACGAACGATTGTAGTAAACGTTGGGGTTAATTTCACCTCAAAAATTACATATTTAATTTTCTTGCGGATCCGTTTTTGAAAATCTAATGACGCAGTTTTTAATATATTTTTAATTTTTTGACTTGCAATGGGGTAAACCCCACAATAATAAATTAACCCTACTTTTGGTACCTGTTGTGTCACAGCACCCGTTACGTCACACCACAATTTTTTTAGTACCGAAGTAGCTATGATGTTTAACTTCGATTTCAGAACTTGTTTATTGATGCCACAGTTTTTAAGTGTCAACCGTGCTGAAAACACTTATTCGGTATATAGGTTCTTAACACCGTGTTCAAAAATTTCGAATTATTGAAATTTCTGCGTCAAAGTATGGCATCAAATATGAAAGGTGTAAATTATTTCTCATATTATTCTCAAATTTGTGGAAATTTATCTAATTTGATTAATTTTTCTATAAGTAAAAATTTTTTTTTCTATAGGTATTCACTTCCGAAGAGGAGAAAGACCTCTTCGAGCATGTTATAAAGTGCTCTAACCACTACTATGGCCTGAGTATAAATGCTGTTGGGGTTTCGTGCCTACTATTTGGTTTTTTTTTTTGGACGTCAAAACATGCAGTCTACTTTTTAAGATAACGTTTCACCTGGTGCTGATGTACTGGCTAATATTTCAAACTGAATTCGTGCAGTATGTGTACCATTTTTTTTGGTATAGTGAGGCCAGTCCGCAAAAACGGGTTTTGTTCCTGGTGGATAACCATACCAGCCACCTATCGATCTATCGGCCATTGATCTAGCGGCTGCAAACGGTGTGCACATGCTCACTTTTCCAACCGCTAGATGTTTCAGTTTATGGACCGACGAAGGCATATTATAAACCATACTGTTCATCATGGCAAAAACTTAATGGAAATAATGCTTTAGAACTGCGTCATTTTGCTGGTCTCGCTTGTGAGGCTATGATTTTAGCGGCGACACCATCAAAAGCATCATATCTCTTTGCCGCGCTAGTGACATTTCCCCTATAAATTAATTTTCACTAATTCTGATTTTATTTAATCAGTCGAAGTGAACACCGAAGATGTTTCCGCTGATTCTAAAGCGTGGGAGAAAGCAAATTAAATTTTGGAATACACGTCGCCTGAGAATATTGCAACTTTGAAGCCGAAGAAGTCCATACAAAACAAATCTACGGGAAAAAGAAAAGCAGCACTCAAATCAGCGCCACCAAAAAAAAGTGAAAAAAAAGAGATCATCAACCTCGGCTGCGGATATCGACTTTTGTCTAATTTTCATTAAAGATATGCCAATACAATTGGCAAATGCAAATTTGATCAATTCTATGCACCAAATGTGGTCGGGCCAAATTTTGATATTTCTGAAGGTTATGAGGCCTAGTTCCCACGGTCTTATAGGTTGAGAATTGTAGTTTCAGGGTGTGTTATTGTTAGTTTTCGGTTGAAGAGTTGTTGTTGGAGTGGTGTTTTAAGCGTGGAAAAGGTGTTTTTGGAGCGTGAAAGTGGTGTTTTGGCGCGTGGGTATCTATGTGTTGTTGGAGTGTGTGGAAAAATCGTTTTGGTAAAGTCGTGTGAAAAAGTATGTTGGCGCGTGGCTATAGGTGGTTTGTGTCGTGGAGATTAAGAAGGGGGTTGGGAGTAGGGTTATGGTTAGGCCTGGGTCTGGGCGAAGGATAGGTTTAGTGTTGGTGAGATATGATTGTATGGGTATGTACATGTACATACATTTCATATTACGTATATAAGAAACGCGGTAAAGAATATGACCGAAGAAGGTGAAGAAGAAGAAAAAAAACAGAAAAAGCTACAGAAAACAAAGCTTGTTGAAGATTTGAAATTGATAGATGAATTTATAAGAGGAAAAGAAAAAAAAAGAAAAAAGCAATAACATTTAAATTTTTTTCGTTCTTTAAGATAATCAATCACATATTAATAATCAAATCATTCCCAGCTGCACGTATACCAATTCCCGAGTCTGTTTTGTTCGATGTGATGGTGCATTGTCATCAAGAAAAATCACTTTGTGTTGCCTATCTTGATATTCTGGACGTTTTTGACGCAGAGCACGGTTCAAATTGGCCAATTGTTGTTGGTAGCGTTGACCAGTAACTGTTTCACCTGGTTTCAGAAGGTCAAAGCAGATAACACCTCGCTGATCCTAGAAAACACAGAGAATTGTCTTCTTTCCAAAGCGATTTGGCTTTGCTTTCGATTTGGCAGGTGTACGGGGCTTAAAATATGATTGTTTATGTTTCAGATTCTCGAAATAGATCCATTTTCCATCGCCAGTAACAATTCGATGAAGACATGACTTTCTTTTGTACCTGGCGAGCAATATTTCACAAGTTGTTTTTCGATTTTCTTGCTGTCTTTCAGTCAATTAATGCGGCATCTATCCTCCCACCTTCAAAATCAATCCCATGGCTTTTAAATGTTGATAAATGCGTTGTTGGCTGTCATTTAATTATTCTGCACGTTGTTCTTGCGTTGGACCATCATCCTCAGCGAATAAAGCTGCTTGCAATTCGGCATCTTCAAACTTTTTCGATGGTCTTCCACGTTCTTCGTTTCTCACATCAAAACCACTCGTTGCACTGTGTTTTGCCTAGAGAGTGCTAGCCGTAGCTTTCGATGAGATTCCAAAGCAAATTGGAAACAGAAAATCAATGATGTCCGCATATCGTAGTTTGTAGGCACAAAATTCGACATTTTTACGAGCGAAAAAAAATATGTTGTTGCATGAAACTTGAATGTTTATGAACTGAATATTGTTGACAGAACTAAATGCGAAGAAGTGGCGCCAATGATTTGGTTTGACTATTGAAGAATTCATTTTCATGAGAGTAACTGAAATATTTTACGTCTCGTACATGCGCAAAAATTTATGGGATTTTCATTTGCAAAATAAAATTTAGCTTTTGAGTTTTATGAGTATGAGATGTCATTCATGAATAGTTTTATGTATGTAGTTACCATGAGAAAGAACTAATTTGCTGATATTCCAACAAAATTTGAAAACCGTACTCTTATCAAAATTTTTTAAACTGTTTCAAGTTTTTAGAAATTGCAGTTGCTACATTATATCACAGGGAAAAAAATTTTTGGTAATTATTCTATATCAGAATTATTGTTTTATTTAACAAATATTTTATATAAGTATATGAAAATTTTTAATATTCATAAAACTTTGACAACTTTAAGAAAAGTAAAATATTTTTTACCAATTAAAAAAAATATATACATACATGCAGTGAAATTCTAAGGATTAGGTACATATAAGAATTTTCAAACGTTGATTTTCATGGAATTTCTTACACTAGCAAAAAAAAAATTTTAAAATTAGTTTTTCAATCAATTTTACAATTTTGTTATATAAATTGTCGCGATTGAACCTTCTGTTTATAACGATTTTGTAAGCTTGTGTAAAAAAAGTGTTTTCTTTTGGTTCATTGAATTAGGTTCACGCAAAGAGTTGACGATATTTTTTAAACGGTAAGTTTTACTGATAAAAAATGTTCTGAGTTCAGGTTAATTGATGCGGTTTGTAATGATTTTTTTTAGAAATGGGTAAAAATAAACAACGCCACAGCGACCGCAAAGTAAAGTAAAATAAACAACTTTCAGAGACCGAGAGAATCAAATCTATTTCTACCATGATGAAGGAGTCTCCAACCGTTTTGCTACAAAGCTTGGTCGCTGTAACAATGTTATCAGTAATTATTTAAGAAACAAAGATTCCTTTGGAAAAAATTACAAAGGAAGTAGTTTTTTCTAAGGCGGTAACCACTTCCCAACAGCGAAAATTTCTGCGAAATGCATCTAACTCTAAGCTGTCTACTGCTAAAATTTTTTATATGGCAGGGAGAATGTGAGCAATTCCACTGTCTGTCGTGTTATTTTTATCGCAGAGCATTTAAAGCTACGAAAGCTGCAAAAAACCTCCTTATGTTGGAAATCATTATGGAGACCATTGGCAAAAAGTTGTGTCCTGAGATAAAAAGATATTTAACTTGGATGCCCCAGATGGTAACTACTATTATTATTATTGCTATTTCCATGATACCATTATTACTATTTTCATGATACCAGAAAGTCGCCACCATATCCGTGAGGGTGGAGTAATGGTATGGCGTACAATTTCGCTTGAATTATGGCGTTCAATATAGGGCAAATCGGAATAAAAAGCCAAATCCAAGGAAGATTACAAAAAAGCTATACGGGAATTCGAAGCCAATAGTGGCACAGCAAATGGCAGTTGAAAAAAAAAGCGGCAAAGTTTCAAAGAAAACAAAGAAATAGAAGAGGTCTAATTAGAAGTTCAGAAAAATGGGCAAAGCTCAGAGCAAGCCACAGCAACAGGACACCATAGTCAACATCAATATGAAGTAGTAATAATAATTGTAGTAGTATTAATTATCATTTTATTGTATGTAGGCCATAAAATCATTAAATATTTTAAGTCATATGTGCATAAGCACAGAGAAAACAGACCTTATGACACAAAAAAAAAATTTTGAAAAATATAAACAAAAAAATATATTTTCACAACATCCATGGAAAATGTACTAGGAGAAATAGAAAGGATTTATAAAAACATAACGAAAAGTTCAAATAGGGGCTGCAAATAAGCCACCATATTAGCAAAACAAGAAGAACTTAATAGATGCAAAGAACAATTCGACTTGTTAGCTGGTCAAAGTGACCAAGGAAAACAGATAGTACCACTAAAAATAGAATTTTATAAAATTTTTAAAACTGCTCAAGACACTCTTGTAGAACAGCTTAAAACAACTGAGAGTAAAAGAGAAGAAGAAGAATCCGAAATAGGAAAAGAACAATTGCAAGAAACAATCATGTCTGCGTTTAGCCTGGAAACTGCCTCAAAGGCATTGCCCACTTTTTCTGGCAATTTTCGGGAATTAGAAAGTTTTATTATCACAGCCGAACTTATAAATAAAACTCTCAACACAGAGGGCATAATTGATTTCTTACAATATGTCTATCATGCCAAACTAACGACAAATGTGCGCACCTCGCTGGGCAGCCGTACGAGGCCAGAAAATTTTTAAATATTAAAGCAACTTTTGCAAAACAGATATAAAGACAACACGACAATAGAAAAATTACAGACAAGATTAAGCAACTTACAACAACGAAATTTACATATAAATACTTACAAAGAAAAGTTACTTAACATAATAGAAGGACTGAACAGGTTGGGCATCGAAAATTTGGGTTCATCAGCCACTGAAGCTGAAAAGAATGTCATTACAAGGTGCAACAACAAAGTTGCACTTGACGTATTCAAAAAGGGCTTGAATGCAAATATAAAATCAACAATTTTCGCTGCGCGTCCAAAAGATTTAACGGAAACCGGAGGATTAGCTCTTGAACTTGAAAACGAATCAATGCCACAACAAAATGCAATTATGCAATTTCAGCAAATATTCAACGCGCCTCGCAACAGTGGCAATGCTCGATATAATTCAAGGCCAAACGTTTAATGTAGATCAGAACTTCAATAATCCATTTAAATCAAACAGAAACAGAAACCAAAACAACCACCATAATTTCAGCCGAAACCAGAACAGAACTCAAAACTACAACAACAGAAACAGAAAGCAAAACAATAACAATAGCTACGACCGAAACGGTAACAGGCGTCAATACAACAACAACTACGATAGGAACAGATACGTGGGCAATGACACAAACGGACGCGTACATACTGTATACTATCAGGGAAACGTCATGGACTCGGAAAACACAGTCATTCCGGACAGCCAAAATTAAAAATTTTCAAAGTATCGGATAATAATACAAATTTCATAAAATTAAAATACAAAAATAACTTAATGACATATCTAATTGATACACGCGCTGATATATCGCTATTAACCGGGATAACGAACAAATTATTTCACTTGGGAAAATTACATTAAAACTGAATTTTTAAGAAGAGGATTTTGAACACGACTTCCAAGTAGTTAATTATGATTTTCCAATTGAAACAGATGGGATACTAGGCAGAGACTTTTTAAAGACATTCCTTTGTAAAATCGACTATGAAACATTCACAATTTCTAGGACAGTAAAACACATTACAACTGCATTACTTATGCACACAAAAACACACAATGCACTCACTATAAAAATACCGCAAAGAACTGAAATAATTCAAGCTTTAAAATTAAATTAAACCGAAGAGTAATTTTTAATAAAGAGCTACAATCTGAAATTTTTCTCAGCAATTCTATTGCCCCAAAAACAGGACACATATAAAAATTCTAAACACTACTGGAAGGCATTCAATTATGTAGAAACGGATTCACTGACAAACTATGACATTTTAAAATACAACAATGACCAACATTCACACAACGAAGAAAGACTGAAACATATTTTAGACATTTTAGACATTAAAAGCACGGACAAAAACGCAAAAGACGATTTAACAAAAATATTCAGACAATACCAAAACGTATTTCACATTGACAACGAACCTTTATCTACTAACAATTTCTATAAACAAAACATTTCTACCACAGACAACACTCCGGTGTATATAAAAAATTACATACCCCACAGACAGACGTGATAACTGAGCAAGTACAACAAATGTAGAAAGACGATATAATTGAGCCATCGGTCAGCCCATACAATGCCCCACTCCTTTTGGTTCCTAAAAAGAACACAAATGACAAAAAGAAATGGAGACTTGTAGTGGACTTTAGGAAGCTCAATGATAAAATCGTTAATGACAAATTTTCGCTAACTCGACTGAAAGATGTTCTAGACAAGTTAAGCATAGCAAAATGGTTTTCAACACTTGATATGACTAGCTCATTTCATTAAATTGAACTCGAACAGAGTTCGCGACCTTTGACAGCTTTTTCTACCCCAAACGGACATTTTCACTTTAAAAGACTCCCTTTCGGACTGAAAATCTCCTCAAACAGCTTCCAAAGAATGTTAATAATAGCACTATCAGGTTTAGAATCTGAATCATTTTTATACGTGGATGACATAATTATCCATAGCTGCAGTATGTCCCATCACAGACTTCAACGGTACAATTTTAAACTAAATGCTTCAAAATGTTGCTTTTTGCGTTCCGATGTAGTATATTTAGATCATCTGATTACAAGTGAAGGAGCCAGAACTGGCCCCGCCAAGTATGACACTGTAAAAAATTACACAATTCCAAAAAATGCCGTTGAAGTAAGAAGATTCGTTGCATTCTGTAACTACTATAGAAGATTCATTCCAAATTTTGCAGACATTGCAAACAGTCTTAATTCTCTTTTGAAAAAGAAGACGAAATTCACATGGAATGAAGAACTTCAAATAGCATTTGAAACACTGAAAGATAAACTACCTATAATTACACCACATTTATTGCAGTATCCAGATTTCAATAAACTATTTATTCTTACCACCTATGCATCCAATTATACGTTAGGCGCCATTCTATCACAAGGCGAAATTGGCAAAGATTTTCCAATATCTTACGCAAATCACTGCAAAAACACGATCTAAATAAACCAGTAATAGAAAAAGAACTACTAGCGATACGTTGGGGAATCAACTTTTTCAAACCCTACCTCTATGGAAGAAAGTTCATAGTAGTAACTGACCATAGACCATTAATTTCCATATTTTCTCATAAAAATCCCTCATCAAAAATGACTAGGATTCGAATAGATTTGGCTGATTAGAACTACGAAATAATTTACAAAAAAGGAAAATTGAGTCCAAATCGATTCTGAAATGTTCAAACAAATGATACCGCATGAAAATGACGATAATGCGAAGAAAACTCTTATAATAACAAGAGGCATGGCAAATAAGAAAGCCATTAATAAAAATTAAGAAGCAAATAATGAAAACATGGTAGAGGGATACCATAGTAAAAATGATAAGGATAAATGCAAAGCCCAGTCTGATCAACTTCAGAAATATAAAGAAATTGCAATTTAATGAAAATATAGAAAAAGGAAATATATATATTGAAAATAAAATCGTGCTCGTAGGACATAGCGATAATTCAGCGAGACCAGTTTCGCCCCTGAAGAAGCTACTATCCAAAGAAGAAGAAAATATGAATAAAAATTTTAACACGCATGCGAGATACAGCGATAACTCATCGAAACTAGATTCGATCTTGAGAAACTTTTATCCAAAATGAAGAAAGAGAATATTAAAGAGCTAGCGCTAGCCAACAATGACAAAATATTCCAATTATTTACGAATAAAGAATTTAAGGAAGTATATACAAAAATAACGAAAAGTCCTCACACACAAAGTCCTCAACTGAAAATACTAATTTATGAACCACCAAAAATGGTACACGATGACCTAATAAAATGCAAACTAATTAACGATTACCATAACAATGGCCACTTAGGAGTCAGAAAAACATTGATAAAATTATAACAAAGGTACGTGTGGAAAAACATGTACAAAATGGTTAAGAGATTTGTGTCACAATGTGACATATGCGCAAAAAGTAAACAAACTCGGCACACAAAAGAGCCACTCACGCTGACAGACACTCCCAGCGATAGTTTTCAAACATTGTGAATCGACACCGTAGCCCCATTACGTATTTCAAACGAATACCGCTACATACTGACAATACAATGCGAGCTGACAAAATTTGTAATTGCACACGCAATGTCAACAAAAGATGCAGAAACTGTTGCACGAACATTGGTTGAGCCTGTAATTTTGAAATACGGTCACTTTCAGGTGTTGAAATCCGACAATGGGACGGAGTTCAAAAATTAGCTAATGCGTAACATATGCGAACTATTGAGAATAAAACAAACTTTTTCTACCCCTTATATACTTATCATCAAACGATAGGCTCACTTGAAAGAAACCACAGGATACTGAATGAATTTCTATTGACATCAACAACTGACCATGAATGGGACAAATGGATCCCATATTTCACTTTCACATACAACACAACCCCACACATAGATACAGGATATACACCACATGAGTTAGTTTATGGAAAACTACCATGCCTACCAAATGACATTTATGAGTCAAAAACGAAGTTTTATGATTTTGACAATTGTCTGTGCGAGATGCGTACCAGATTGAAGTTTGCTCTGAATAAATCAAAAAAAAAAATGCCAAATAGAGCAAAAGAAAAATGTACAGATAAGAATTTAGGTTATACAAATAACTTAAAGCAGATGTAGGAGATTTAGTTTTACTTAAAATAGAAGATAGGAAGAAAAACCAATTACCAATTTTTAGAATTTTAGCTAGAATAGGAGTTAATACCATAATAGATTATAATGGTATAAATAAGAAACCAATTAAAACCATATAATGTTATACTCTAAGAAAATATTTTTTTAATCTTTACATATTTAATATTACTACAAATCTATATATAATTGAAGCACAAAAAATTATTTATTTCTAACCTAATTATTTTTTTTTTAATTTTAAAAATTAAGCCAAAAACAAAAACCATATTTAAAATTGTTAAAATTAAGCCGAAAACAAGAACTTCATTTAAAATCATTAATTATAACTTAATATATATAAATTATCAAATCTAAGAAAACTTATTGTAACCCCTAATTTTTTCTTAAGTGTTAGGGTGTAGGGTATACACATATGAAACACAACCTACCCCACATTCCATTCTCACAACTGCATATGTTCGACAATGCATCGAGTAACGTTTATGCTAGCGCTGCACTTTTGGCGGCCACTGAACTCGATGCATGCTAATGGTTCTGAACGTTAAAATGCATGTGAGTAAGCAGGCGCATGTTTAAACCCATGCGAGTAAGTAGGTAGGATAAGATATATCTATAATAATTAGCTTAGTATAACAGTTTGTAAAAACATATAAAAAGGCCAGCGCGCCGTTAATAAAGTCAGATTTCAACTAGCACTACATGCCGGCACTCTTGCCTTGTTTTGTCTCTTTAAAATCTCAAACTGCTTTGGATTTAGTCCAAGTAGACAGACCAAAGCGAAATCTGGTTCGCTAGTTAGAGTCAATGAAGGCAAACTTCTGCCTCTGACGTCTTTCGAATTGTTGTAATTCTTGAACTTCTACACCGCCATATCCACCCGACCTAAACATCATTGAAAACCTTCGGCGTTGGCTCATTCGCAAGGGGTATCAAAGGGGAAGCAGTATGAAGACAAAGCTTCCTTAATTGATGGAATCAAAGCTGAATAGAATTAAATTTCTCTCAATTACCTGAAATCACTGATGATTCTCTTAAAAACATTATTTCTGAAGATATTCAGAATAATGGTGGCAGCACACGCTATTAAAATGTTTACCCACACTCTTATTTTTAAATGAAAAAGAAGTTTAACCATAATTAAAGAATCACTAGTTGTTTTTCTCAGTTTGGTTTAAGTGAAACTAATTTGTTGTGTATGTGTGCAAAATATGAGGTGCTGGATTCACTACAAAATACAATTTAAAAAGGCAGATGCAAGCAAAACATAGTTAAAATCCCAAGAGATGGAAATGGATTCACTCGCATTGATAATCTAAAGTATCATATTCGAGGAGTGCAATGTGAAAATTTAATAACTACAACCACACCAGCGCCTACACCAGTAGAAACATCACCTTCGACTTCAGCAATAGCATTGCATAACCAGAACGATAAAATTGTAAATACAATATGAGAACGAAATTACATAGATAATATACATTGTGTCTCGTGTAATAAAGATGTACCAATCCCTCATTGGTCCCATTATTTAAAAACAAATAAGTACAAATCAAACTGTAGTATAATAGTTGACGATAAATTTAAAATAAGGCGAAAGATGCGTTATTGCAAATGTTTGTGTATATTAGTTTGAATTACCGTTTCTCGACTCACTGCGATGTCATCAAGTTCAGATAGTTTAGCAAAAAATTTAACATCAGAAGATTTTCTTATATTCACGTTTAATGCACCCCAACCTTTAAGAATTTAATCATTTAAAACTTAAAGGAGTATTTTCTTACTAGTTCATAACTTCAATTGATTGACTGAAAGAGGAGACACTCCCTGCTCGTGAGCACTTTTTCAGTAAACTAACTGATACCGAATGCTCCATTACTGGTTACCAATATGCAGAAAATGTATGGACAGTTTGTGGCCATCCTGTAATGTTTTCTGCAACAGCTGATGCAATCTGTCATTTTTGAAAAAAGTAATGCTGAGAAAATTCGAGACATTAAGAGATTCCACGCGTTTTTGTGACAACGACCACGAATTGGTGACCCTGAGTTTAAACAAGTCTAATCAAATGGCTACAAATAACCCATTAGAGTGTCAAGGCGAAACCAACAATCACACTCATTCCATCGCCACTTCATCCACCGTACCAGAAAGCACCGCCATCTGTACCATCGATAATGGCACTGGCAGCTAGCAAATATGCTCTGCACGCAGTGTAAAATTGCCACCCTTCTGGAAGGACAATTGCGTATTATACTTTGCACAGGTGGAAGCTGCTCTTGAAATCGCACAAATACGTACAGATGCAGCACGATACAGATATGTTCTAGTGCATCTGGATGAAACAACGCTGCCTTTTGTCGCCGATATCATTACGTCACCTACAGCGGAAGGTAAATACAGTGCACTGAAAGAAAGACTCATCAGCACTTTCGAGTAGACGGAAGAAAGTAAGCTACGCCGATTACTTCGTGGCACGGGCTACATCGATGGAAAACCATCAAACTTTCTGCAACGACTTAGAAATTTAGCTGCCAACAAAGTATCCGACTGCTTATTGCGGAATGTTTCTCGAACAGTTACCCGAAAACACTGCATCTTGGCAATCAGTGATGAACAAAATTTAACCAGTTTGGCTCTAAAACAGAAATTCTGGCACTTTCCAAAAAAAAATGGAAAACTTGAAGAACGACATTACGCATAACAATGCAGTCAACATCGAGAGCAATTGGTGGTACTATCACACCCGGTTTGGTAATCAAGCTAAAAAATTCCGCCAACCCTGCACTTTCAGCTGTAATGACAACGATCCGTTAAACTAAATAGACCTTCAGTGATTCTTTTAGGAACAGGTGGAGGTCCATTTACATCACGCTTACAAATTAAAGATTCAAACAATCATATTGAATTTCTTTTAGACACTGGCGCAGATATTTCAGTGTTACCCAGGAGAGTTCTCAACAAATTTAAAACAATTAATTCAAAAACTAAATTTCTTGTTTTTGCAGCTAATGGGTCAGCGATACTTACATATGGCACTGCAGTAATAACATTAGATCTCGGACTCGAGCGAACCTTTAAGTGGGCCTTCACAGTTTCTGATGTTGAACATCCAATACTCGGAGCCGACTTTATTAAGGAATACGGCTTACTGGTCGATCTTCGTAATCGTAGATTGTTAGATTCTCAAGTAATAACAACATCAAGCAACTCAACACCCACTTATCAGGAAAACGTGGCAACACAACGACCAGTTGAGTCACTAGTTTACTTTACTTTACTTTTAATGGCACAACAGCCCATGGAGGGCCTAGGCCGAGCCTTTTCGCATCCACTCATGTTGTGCGTGTTATATTTGTACATGAATGGAAGGGACCTACAGTTTAATGCCGGATCCGAACGGCGAAGTGAAAAGCTTTTCATAGCAATTTTTACTCTTGTAGGTTTGCCATTGCCTGCCTTGAGGTGGTGCCGTGTAGGAAAATAATTTTTTTTACTTTTTGATTTTGCCTGTGCCGAGATTCGAACCCCGGACATTCTGCGTAGCAGCCCAACGCACTATCACTACACCACAGCGACCACTCCGTAAGCCATCAATTACGTTAATTTCCGCTGATAATCCAATGTATCACTGATACAATTCGAATCAGTTGCTAAACCTGCTGACCATAAAACACCAAAGCATGCGCTTCGACATCACATTACCACGAGCGGCACTCCTGTCACAGAGAGAGCACAACGACTTGCTGGCGAGAAATTAATCGTTGCGAAGAAGGAATTCGACATCATGCTCCGCCAGGGCATTTGTGTACGATCTAACAGCGAATGGGCAAGCTCCTTACATTTGGTAAGGAAAAAAGATGGCACGTGACAAGCCTGCGGTGACTACCGTCGCCTCAACAAGGTAACAATACGAGACAGGTATCCCATACCTCACCTGCGGGACTTCACCCTACGACAACATGGCTGTAAAGTTTTCACCACATTGGATTTAACCAAAGCTTATTACCAAATACCGGTAGCCGTAGAAGATCGTCCAAAAACTGCAGTAATAATACCTTTTGGACTCTTCGAGTTCAAGGTTATGACGTTCGGACTCTGCAACGCAGCACAATCGTTCCAACGACTCATGGATTCAATTTTTCGAGGCCTAGACTTCTACCACGTCTACATCGACGATATCTTGATTGCCTCATCATAGCTAGAGGAACACAAAAAGCACTTGCGTATTGTTAGAGCGTCTACAACAACATGGCCTATCAGTAAACGTAAAGAAATGCATTTTCGCGCAGCCAGATGTTACTTATCTCGGTCATACTATTAAAAGTAGTGGAATAAAACCTACTGCAGAACGCATCGAAGCCATGCGTCAGTATCCTAAACCAAAGACAATAGTTGAACTACGCCGATTTTTATGATACTAGAATTTTTATCGCCTGAATATGCCACAAGCAGCAGAAGTGCATGCCTCGCTCGTAGCGCTCACCGCTGGTGCAAAGCAAAATGATTAGCGCACAATAGTATAAAACGACACGACATCAAGAGCTTTCGATCAATGTAAACAGTTACTCATCGATGCAGTGCAGCTCGCATTGAATCGTGATGCTATAAGATGGAGTCGTTCTTGCCTATCCTGCCAACGGAGAAAAATTCACCGACACGTCAGAAATATTCCGCAACACATCGAGATACCCAGTGAACGATTTAAACACATTCACATTGACATAGTTCTAATGCCGCTGTGTGACGGTTATCGATACTGCCTAACTATTATCGATCGGTTTACCCGTTGGCCGGAGGCTGTTTAAAGGATATTTACACCGAAACAGTGGTTAATGCATTCTTTAGTGGGTGGGTGAGTCGATTTGGAGCACCATTATCGGTCACGAGTGATAGAGGTTCTCAGTTCGAATCAAAATTTTTTGGCGCTTTCACAAAACTAATCGGCTGCGATCGCATTCGAACAACTGCATACCACCAGGCATCAAAGGTTATAATGGAGCATTGGCATAGGTCGTTAAAATTAACAATTATGTGCCACTCTTCAACCAACTGGGTAAACACACTCCCAGTTGTTCTACTTGGGCTTCGTATGAGTTTTAAAGACGATATCAGAGGTAGTACAGCTGAAATGTTATACGGCACCACTCTCTTCGCCTCCCCGAAGAATATTTCATCGACGAGTAAGTAGGGCCGGAGCCACAACATTTCATCGAAAAGTTCCGTGATTTCATGCGAGAAGTACGTTCAACTCCAGCGGCGCATCACAAAAAATCACGAGTATTCTCATTTAAAACACTATATACGTATACACATGTATTCGTTCGAGTCGATGCAGTAAACAAACCTCTGGAGCAGCCATATCGGGGGCCATATGAGGTGTTGGAGCTATTTAGTGATTTCGTTTACAAAATAAATGTAGATGGTCTTCCAACAACTATATCTACTGAACGTCTCAAGCCCGCTTTCATTGAATCTACGGAACCAACAACTTCGGCAGCAACCAACGACGAAGCGACTGCGGCGTATAGCAGGTCCAGGTGGCCCACTAATCCACGAACTTACGCCGGTAAAAGACTCAATGGACCGTGACTTCTCATCAGGATTCAAGTCACTCTTGGGGCGCTACTGTGGCCACCCTGTAATGTTTTCTGCAACAGCTGATGCAATCTGTCATTTTTGAAAAAAGTAACGTTTGAGAAATCTCGAGACATTCATTCGAGACTTGTGTGACAACGACCACAAGTTGTAAAATGGGAAACATTACTGAATATGTTTCTTTATTTAAAAACAGATGTCTTTGAAAACTTTGAAAAAATTTTTAGACATATTTACAGCTTAGATTACTTTACTTACTTTTAATGGCAACAGCCCATGGAGGGCCTAGGCCGAGCTTTTCGCATCCACTCATGTTGTGCGTGTTATATTTGTACATGAATAGAAGGGACCTATAGTTTAATGCCGAATCCGAACGGTGAAGTGAAAAGTTTTTCATAGGCAATTTTTACTCTTGTAGGGTTGCCATTGCCTGCCAAGAGGTATGCCGTGTAGATAAATTTGTCTACTTTTTGTGTGCCGAGATTCAAACCCCGGACAGTCCTTGACAGTATTATACTGCACTATGATTACAATCGTTGTTCAATGAATTACGGACAAGGAGAAAATTTTACGTTTTTCAACTTTAAATAATAATAATGGTCAACAAATGTTTCAAATATAAGATTTTGTTAATTTATTTGCAACAATGGTTTGATCACTTTATTAAACATAGAAAAATTAACTGGAATTGCTTGATATTTAGTTACCCTCCGGCACTTTTAAGCAGAGCCTTAATTCTAGTTGTGCAATACTAGCTACGTTATTTGCAATTACTATGTGAAAATTATGGATGTTTTTCCATATAACAAGAATATTTTACGTTGCAATTTCAAAATTTGTGTTTCGCATAAGTAAACCTTGAACGACTATGGCTGTGGTTATATTCAAATTTTACTCGGCGAACACCATACAATTGTTGTTGCCCGAACACGAAAAAAGAGCTTTTACTAACTCTCACAGCCAACACGATATGCTGGAAAGCGAAGTTGCGAATGTTTTTAGTTTTTAAAAGTGAATATTAAATATATTATTCATAAAACTATTGAAGAAAAATTGGGTCGATCGTATGGGGTATTGCAGGGCCAACCAAGGAAGTGATTTCATAGTGAAATAGTGTTCCACAATTAACCGGAAGGATTGTATTTTCGAATAATAAAAACTTACATTAAATTCCAAATTATAAGTGGTCTACCCTGTATAGTAAGCCAATATATTTAAGATATTGTCTGTTTGATTTATCAAAATAGAAAATGTATGACTTTCATTACAGTTACCAAGTTCAAAAATAATTTAACTATGATACAAACTTATGATTTTTATAATGAGATTCAGAATACCCTTTTAATAATCGGTTTGATTTACTTACTTACTTACTTTACTTTTAATGGCACAACAACCCATGGAGGGCCTAGGCCGAGCTTTTCGCATCCACTCATGTTGTGCGTGTTATATTTGTACATGAATGGAAGGGACCTACAGTTTAATGCCGAATCCGAACGGCGAAGTGAAAAGCTTTTCATAGCAATTTTTACTCTTGTAGGTTTGCCATTGCCTGCCAAGAGGTGGTTGCCGTGTAGAAAAATTATTTTTTCTACTTTTTGATTTTGCCTGTGCCGAGATTCGAACCCAGGACACTCTGCGTAGCAGTCCAACGCACTATCACTACACCACAGCGACCACGATTTGATTTACCGTTGAAAATTTAAAAAGTTTTGTGGATTATAAAGGATGGAAAAAATGGGAAAATTATGAGGGAATTCATTGGTCTTACATCAATTGATACTATTGAGGTCTTCCATAGATACCATTGATGGTAACGAAATTAGGACATCTAAAAATGTGGAGATGTATTGTATAAAAATTTAGCATAAGTGATTATAGCAATTGTTTACTGCAAAAGAAGACCTATTAACTATGATAAAAGGTACGTATTCAAGTCAATTGCACATTATATACGAGGTATGATCAAAAAATAACCGTTATTTTTTCAAAAAGTATTTATTTATTCATCAACAACTATCTTGTCCCCTTCAAAGTAATCCCTATCAGATATAATACACTTATGCCAGCGTTTTTTCCAATCCTCGAAACACTTCTGAAACGCGCATTTTGGTATCGCCAATAGCTCCTGTTTCGATTTTTCTTTTATCTCCTCAATCGTAGCAAAACGCTTTCCTTTCATCGGTGTCTTAAGTTTTAGGAAGAGGTGAATACGGTGGTTGCGGCATGATAACGGTTTTGTTTTTGGCCAAAAACTTACGCACAAGCGACGTTGTTTTTGCTAAAAATTTAGCAATATTGGAACAATCTTCGCTGCCGCACGTTTCATGCCTAAAACATCCGTAAAAATTGCTTGGCATGAGCCGAACGATATGCCAACATCATCAGCAACGTCTCTGATATTGATTTGACGATTATCCAAAATCATTTTCTTCACTGCGTCAATGTTTTCATCGGTTGTTGACGTGCTCGGGCGACTAGGACGAGCATCGTCATTGACATCTTCTCGGCCTTCCTTAAACCGGTTATACCACAATTGAACTTGTGTTCTGCTCATAGTAGACTCGCCAAAGGCCAAAGGCCACAGTCAACATTTCAAATGTCCTTGCGCATTTAATTTCATTTTTTACACAAAACTGAATACAGTTTCTTTGATCCATTTTTTCGAATAGTAAAAAATCGAAGAGCACACCAAAACACGACTAACCTTTTTATTTGTCAAAAACAAACGGACAATCCAAAATGGTTGGTATTGCCAACATATATAACAGACATTTGTACCAACATAACAGAAAAACAAATGCGAAAATCGAACATACGTAACTCACGAAATTTGAAAATAACGGTTATTTTTTGATCACACCTCGCATATACACAAAAGTTGACTAAAATAGTTTTAAATGCGTTCGATCGTAAACGATATATTACGCTGCGTTCAGACTGCCCGAACGAATGGTGATTCTCTCGCGTAGAAATTATAGCTAATAAATTTTCAATCGCGCAGCAAACATCAGAAGCCATCTTGTGTGCTCGGCTGGAGTAGATGGCAAATTATAATTTTCCAAAACATCACTTTAAATTTTTTATAGCAAAATACACATTAAATATCCATATGTTGTCAGTATTAAATTTCACTATGCGTCACGTCAACTACGTTTTTACTTATTTTCCAGTTGTTTTTTCCTATTTTACTTCATTTTCACAATTACACAGCAACAGCAGCACTGGATTCGCCAAACAAATAAGATTCTTTCGTTCGTTCGGACGGTCTAGACGCAGCGTTGGAGAGGTTGGTATTAATACTTACACTAATTATAGAATATATGAAGATAAATAATTTTTGTAGATATGTTTTATTTCAACATAAATTAATAAAAGAAATTTATAAATTTATTTAAGTTTTTTTATAAACATATATGTATATAAAAAAGGGTGGCAACGCTATCAAGTAAAAGTTTACAGTCTCGTTCGTATTCAAAAAATTTTAGTTAAATTCGATTAAAATTTATAAAATATCTTTTAAAGTTTAATTTTCACATCACATCAAGGTATTGTTGTCAGCCTCAAATTTAGCAAGAATATTATAAATATTTGGCGCCATAGGAACGTAGTACATATCGCCTTAGTAACGTACTGAACTGAAACACCTGTAAGTGCTCCGTTAAATATTATTCTGCTCCATGGATACACAGGGGGGCCTGGGGCGTAGGACACAAGGCAAAGTTCGTGACAGTCGCAGGTGCGTCTATGTTCGATCCATGGATACACAAAACGCCAAAGCGCCCACGCGAATCGGTATATTCCCCAACTAACAAAACGCCAAAACGCTCTGATATTGGTTCCTCTCCTAGACTTTAGCTGACTAAACAAGTGGAATTGATCGGTGCCAAAGTCTCTCTAGCTGAGAAAAAAATACTTGGTAATTAGAATACAGAATTAGCGGTATTCATGACGAGCTCACTGCTATATCTCTAAGGGTAGTGCAATTTGAGTTGTTATTGACTGAAGTAGATGAGTTAAATATGTCGAAATTCAAATTGGACCGACAGGAAAATTATGCTGTTGCAAGCGATCTGCGGCTACATCGTATTCCATTCGTTGAAACCGAGAACCTTGCAGAAATTTTTGGACATACATATATGCAAGTCAATCCACATTCAATCTCCAATAATTTCTCCTCTCGCTTGTTATCGAAATTTCAAGAGGCAAAATATGAATAATGATTCGGTCATCATAAAAAGGACATGGCTCCAGCTGAAAAGATTCGAGTCTTAAGTCAATAGCCGCGTTCCAACGTAAAACCAACGATTTGCTACGGCTGCGTCACGCTGGTTTTAAATGTGATGCGCCAATATTTATCAAATGAGTACTTACCAAAACAAATCACGATATTTTTGCAGTCATTCGCTACAAAAAAACAAAGACATTTTTTTTGATACATTTGGCAGCCCAAATATGTTGCATAAATTATAACTTGCGCAAGCTGGCAGATGTACAACGTACCTCCTCACACCACACACATATTCAGAGTCCAACAAATACAAAGGTATGGTGGCTGCCGCCAATAACGTTTGCAATCTTACAGGTTGTGATAGAACAAAACAACAACAATACCAATATCTATGGTAATGACAACAATCTTCATCGACTGCAAATCTCAACATTGAGGAAAAAATTTTTTTGTTTGTAATATACTTAATAACTAAGTTTATGCTTATACATATAATATATAACTTTAAGTAATCGAAATTTTAGGTATAGTTACTTTTATTGATATTGCTATATTGAGTATGATCTTTATTATTACAATATGTTTTTAATTTGCCGTTTTTGTATCAACCTAACTGACTTACTTACTTAGCTGGCACTACATCCGATGATCGGTCTTGGCCGCCTCTATAAAGCTTCGCCAGTCGCTTCTGCTATGCGCGCTGGCGCCAATTGATAAGGCCAAGTGCAGTCCGGTCGCCCTGTACGTGGTCTTTCCAACGGAGATTAGGACACGCTTTATTCCATTTGCTCCAACTGGATCCGCTGGATTTTTATACGCTTGACTATGTCAGTGTCGGCATACAGCTCATACAGCTCATCATTCCATCTTATTCGATATACGTTGTCCACGCATACTGGACCGTAGATCTTACGGAGTATCTCGAACGCTCCTAACAGCCTCTCATCATTAATGGTCAATGTTCACGTCTATGCGCCATACATTAGGACGAGAAGAACGAGGGACTTATAGAGCGTTATTTTCGTCGGGCTCTACTGAGCCCGTAGTAACACCTACTGGCAAGAGTTAACCTCCGCTTGATCTCAAGGCTGACATTACTATTGGTATTAATTCTGGATCCTAGGTAAACGAAATCCTTGACAGCTTGAAAGGTATAATTGTCAACAGTAACATTTTGTCCATGACGCCGTTACGCTTTGCTTGTTGACATAAGGTATTTCGTTTTTTCCTCGTTCACCACAAGACCCACTCGACAAGACTTCCTTTCCAGATTGGAGAATACTGCACTAACTGCTCGCGTGTTGGTGCTGTCAATATCATCAACGTATACTAACAGCATGACACTCTTTTAGAAAATAATGCCAAAGATGTCGATGTTCGCAGCCCTATTTTCTCTATTATTATTACTATTTTCTCCAGCATAAGGTTAAAGAAGTCGCATAATAGGGAGTCACCTCGTCTGAAACCTCTTTTGGTATCAACCTAATAGTAACATATAAATAATTTTTCAAATGCATTGCTTATATATATATTTAATAATAGTTTAACATAATGTTGCGATCATCTACAAATAAATTTTACAGTTCCAAAGACGTATCTTACAATTTAATTCGTATACTGTGCAAACAAAAGATTAGATTCAAGATATGCCATTTAAATGCAATGCAAGTGAATGAAAGAGATCTAGCACATAAAAGATGAAAAAAAATTTAAAACTCCAGACCTCTACGATATTTTTCGTATAAAGAGAAATTTTGTAGTGAAAATCATCAGAGCTTCAAAGCGACATTATTTTATAAACAAACATTTACGAAACTGACTGAAAGGAGGAAGAAATGGAAAGAAATAAAAACCTTAGGTATAGGTAGACAGAAAGGGGTTGGGTTGATACTGACACAAGTCGTTTAAATCTGAATCAAAATTTTGATTTGTTTTCATTTAAAAAATATTTTTCTCGAATTTGTCAAGTTTTTCTTGTGAGATTATATTTAGTGTATTATAACAGGCTGATCAGCTCTATCCATATAAGTTACTCATTTCAAACTTACACCAAACGCTCATAACTGTTCCTCCCACCAATCAATCTTTCTTTTCATTAACACAATGATCTTCATTCATAGGGGTACCCTTATGTGTTGATTGTATAAAAAAAGCTAACGTTAATGTGGGTAGTCAAATTTTTATTTGACTAAGCTGCTGTAATTACTTGCATTACTTTATACAATATAGCTTGAAGCCAAAATAGAAATTGGAAGTGTCATTGCAGACAAAACAAAAGCTGTGTTGCAACTTAGGGAAGAATATATATTTGACAAAGACGTGATCAATGTAGATATCTATCGGCATCCCAAGTTGTACAAACTTTTATTCAACGATGCTAAAAAAAAAAACATCTGTATGAAGTACGAAATGTGAGTTGAATTAAATTTTAATATTTCAGAACTGAGTATAACTCTATTTCAGGATGGCAACAATAACACACGAACATCGCCCCTATTGCTCTCTGAAGAAACAAGTTCCAATCCTCCAACCGACGAGAGCAATGATAAGTAAGATTATATTCGACTGTGTTTCAATGAAGCGAAATGTTTCAATCAAACAACATCGAATTTAAATATTAACGTATTAAAATATTGGAAAGAAAATATGTACTCATTGCGTGTCGATCTTGCTAAACCATTTGCAAAATCGGCTTTTTCAGTGATATCCGGAGCGGAATCGAGCAAACCACCACTGGGTGTGTCGTTCTATATCAACAAAGCAAAACATACCGTATTTCTTCAGATATTTCACTCATTTTCAGATCAATGTAACTTTTTAGACTAGCGACGAATTACGTATAAATACTCGGTAATACCATATATTCGTTCTTCAATGTGAGCCATGCAAGTTGATAAATTACTTGCAGTTATTGCTCAACATCTTGAAAATCCTCATTTTTTTGCAACTCTTGTAGGAAGTAAGATATTGGACTATGGTTAATCGACGACTATTTTACATACACTATTACTTAGCATCAAACGGGAAACGCAATTGATCGTGCATTCTTTTATAGCTGTGTTAACAATGAATTCAAATCATCATTCTGCAAAATTTGTCTTAACATAAATGAAAATATATTCATTGAAATTTATTCTTTGTTTAACCAAGCAAGAAAAACCAATTTTGATAGACGTTTTGTTGTCAAACGACTGCGTTTTTCGGTCGCAGTTGCACCCGCTTGTCAGAAGAGCCGCTCAGCTGGTACTGAGGCACCAAGTAGATGACAATACTTTTTTGAAAGTCCGCACAGTTTTGGGTATACGATTTTCATTTCTTCCCAAGCATCAATAGTGTTTCGACTTAGTTCTAAAACCTGAAAATTCAAATAAAAGCTCATTTCATCTTGTGGATGTGTAAAATCGTTGTCCTTTCTCCTTTGTCCACTAGAGTTTTGTGAGGAGCCCAGAGGTAAAACTCATTCTTTACCGATTCTACTGACGACTCGCCCGTTTCCATAGTATCATCTTACTATACATTTACTTTTTACTTTTAATGGCACAACAGCCCATGGAGGACCTAGGCCGAGCTTTTCCCATCCACTCATGTTGTGCGTGTTATATTTGTACATGAATTGGAGGGACCTACAGTTTAATGCCGAGTCCGAACGGCGAAGTGAAAAGCTTTTCATAGCAATTTTTACTCTTGTAGGTTTGCCATTGCCTGCCAAGAGGTGGTGCCGTGTAGAAAAATTATTTTTTTCTACTTTTTGATTTTGCCTGTGCCGAGATTCGAACCCCGGACACTCTGCGCAGCAGTCCAGCGCACTACCACTACGCCACAGCGACCACTAGTCCATAGTATCATCTGCAACTGTTATTTCAGTACGTAAAAACTTCATAACTGAGGCCAACGCTAATGGGTCTTTGAAATGAATTTTTTTGAATCTTGGGTCGAGTAATGTTGATGCAGCTAGCAAAAACGAATTTTCGATGGAGCCAGATCTACGATCAAACTGATTTAACACGATGTCTTTTAGTTTTTTAGCGACTGGCTGTTTAGCTGTTATTCTCACTATTTGTTCGCGACCACAGTGAACTAATGGAATCACTTGACTTAACGTTGCTCATTGTTCACCACTTAGTTGTACAGTCATTGCCTCTAATGGTCTCAATATATGGTACTGAGTATTTACATGGTATTATCTTTTTCCTTAGATGTTATCATTGCCGGTGCGTCAGAATAGTTGAGGAGTATTAGGTTAATATAATAACATAGTTTAATGAACCGTTCAAGCATGTATTTAGTAGGTCGAATTGCAACGTGTTTTCACTTCTAAAATTGGATTTAGCATTTTGCCTTCAGCTACTCTGGCAGCAGCTTGCATATTTCTAAGATCATCATTAGCTTTAACACTTCTTTTTAGTCACTTAATTATTTCTTTGCATTTTACAACAACTGCATTTAGTTTTCACATAACAAATTGAGGGTATGTGCAAAACCAGGAAAATGGCGTTTTCTGTAAAATGAATCATATACTGCGGGGGGCCTGGGGCGTAGGACACAAGGTAAAGTTCGTGACTGTCGCAGGTGCGTCCATGGTCGATCCTTGCGCTTCTACGTTTCAAGTCGACACACAGCCTCCTCGTGGCGTCCCCTGGATAGCGATCTGACAACCGTCAGTGAGTTAACTAATGTGTGCGGCGGGCTTCTCCATGGCCTTGAATGAATGGTTGTGCGTCGGGCTTGGAACCCACCACGTTAAAATACCCACCAATGAATCCTCCAAATAAGCCTCGGATAACGAACCCCTCTAATGTTGACGACTCCCGCAAACGCCCAAAGGACAACGATTTACGGATATGCACCTGGAATGTCCGAACCCTCTACAGGGAAGGTGCCTCTATCCAGCTGGTGGATGTCCTCCAAAAATATAGAGCTGACATCACCGCTATACAGGAAATGAGATGGACGGGACAGGGTTGCTCCAAAAGAGCATCCTGTGATATCTACTACAGCTGTCATGCGTCGAGACACGAATTTGGTGTTGGATTTGTGGTTGGGAAGAGACTGCGTCATCTAGTCTCGAGGTTCACGGCCGTGAACGAGCGCCTAATCACTATCCGCATCAAGGCAAAATTCTTCAACATCAGCCTAATTTTTGTCCATGCCCCGACGGATGAGAAGGATGAAACGACCAAAGATGACTTCTACGAGCTCCTCGACAAAACTTATGAGCATTGCCCCCGCCACGATGTTAAAATCGTGTTAGGCGACTTTAGTGCCAAGGTGGGCTAGGAGAGTCTTTGGTCCGACGATCGGAAAATTCAGTCTCCACGACGAAGCCACCGATAACGGTATGAGACTGATCGACTTCGCCGCGGCACGAAACATGACAGTTAGTAGCACCAGATTCCAACATAAAGATATCCATAAGGCCACTTGGCTGTCCCCTGATCAAAACACAAGAAACCAGATTGATCACGTTGTGATCAAAGGAAGGCACGCTTCCAATGTACTAGACGTACGCACAATACGTGGTGCAAACATCGACTCAGACCCCTACTTGGTTGCAGCCAAGGTCTGCACACGTATAAGTGTAGCAAATCGCGTACGGATAGGTACAAAGAGAAAGCTGGATGTCGAAAAGCTGCAATCACAACAGACAGCCAAAGTCTTTGCCAACCAACTTGCACTTCTCCTTTCGCAAAACACCCCTCAACTTGATGATATATGCGCGCAGTGGACGCACATTTCCCGCTCTATGCGTACGGCTGCCGAAGAGGTGCTAGGCTACCACCGTCGACGGAGAAATATGTGGTACGACCAAGAGTGTTGCGATGCTACTGAAGCAAAAAACGCAGTCTACAGAGCCACCCTGCAGTCAGTTGCAACGCGAGCTGCTAAGGAGCGATACAGAAAGTTGAGGAGGGAGGAGAAACGTCTTTTCAGGCGCAAGAAAAGAGATGAAGAAAGACGCGAGTTCAATGATATCGAAATGTTGCGGGACAGGAACGAGGTCCGAAAATTCTTTGAAAGAATAAGACGCCTGACTGATGGTTTGAAGACTGCGGCCTCTTCCTGCAAGGATGAAGACGGAAATCTGGTGACAGATGTCTAGGACATAATGAGATTATGGAGGGAGCACTTTTCGCAGCTGCTTAATGGCGATGACGGCAATAATCCCGCCACTGCGGAACCCACTCCGGAAACCCCAATCACTGACGGCGTTGAAGTACCGCCGCCTGACTATGAGGCGGTCTTAACAGCCATTGCTCGGCTGAAAAACAATAAGGCTGCAGGTGCAGATGGCCTGCCTGCTGAGTTGTTTAAGACCGGAGGCGAAGAGCTCAAAAAACGCATGCATGAGCTTTTATGCAAAATATGGTCAGATGAAAGCATGCCAAGTGATTGGAATCTCAGCGTAATCTGCCCAATCCATAAGAAAGGTGATTCCACGATCCGCGGCAACTACCGTGGGATAAGCCTTCTTAATATTGCATATAAGGTTCTATCGAGCGTACTGTGCGAAGGACTGAAACCCATCGTCAACAAACTGATTGGACCTTATCAGTTTGGCTTCAGGTCTGGTAAATCCACCATCGACCAGATATTCACACTACGCCAAATCCTGGAAAAGACCCGAGAAAAACAGATCGACACCCATCATCTATTTGTCGATTATGAAGCCGCCTTCGACAGCACGATTAGGGATCACTTGTACGCCGCAATGTCTGATTTTGGTATCCCTGCAAAGCTCATTCGTCTTTGCAAAATGACACTGACCAACACCACCAGCGCAGTGAAAATTGGGACAGACCTCTCCGCACCATTTGATACCAAAAGAGGTTTCAGACAAGGTGACTCTCTATCGTGCGACTTCTTTAACCTTATGCTGGAGAAAATAATTCGAGCTGCGAACATCGACATCTCTGGCACTATCTTCTACAAGAGTGTCATGCTGCTAGCATACGCTGATGATATTGACATCATTGGCAAAAACGCTCGAGCAGTCAGTGCAGCATTCTCCAACCTGGAAAGGGAGTCTCGTCGTGTGGGTCTAGTGGTGAACGAGGACAAAACGAAATACCTTGTGTCAACAAGCAAAGAGTCTTGGACAAAATGTCACTGTTGACAACTACACTTTTGAAGTCGTCAAGGATTTCGTTTATCTAGGATCCAGCATAAACACCAACAATAATGTCAGCCTTGAGATCAAGCGGAGACTAACTCTTGCCAACAGGTGTTACTACGGGCTCAGTAGGCAATTGAGAAATAGAGCCCTCTCTCGACCGACGAAAATAACGCTCTATAAGTCCCTCATCCTTCCCGTCCTAATGTATGGCGCAGAGACGTGGACATTGACCATCAATGATGAGAGGCTGTTAGGAGCGTTCGAGAGGAAGATACTCCATAAGATCTACGGTCCAATATGCGTGGACGACGTGTATCGAATAAGATGGAACAATAAGCTGTATGAGCTGTACGCCGACACTGACATAGTCAAGCGTATAAAACTCCAGCGGCTTCGCTGGCTGGGTCATGTTGAGCGAATGGAAGAAAGCGCTCCGGCTAGAAGGGTGTTTTATTCGAACCACGGTGGAGGAACACGCAGAAGGGGACGTCCTAATCTCCGTTGGAAAGACCAGGTGCAGGGCAACCTGACTGCACTTGGCCTTATCAACTGGCGCCAGCGCGCGCATAGCAGAAGTGACTGGCGGAGCTTTGTGGAGGCGGCCAAGACCGATCATCGGTTGTAGTGCCAGCTAAGTAAGTAAGTAGAATCATATACTGCTTCTACGATGTTTGCACCATTGTCTGTCACTACAGCCATTACCTGGTTTTGGTCAATAGAACAGCAATGAGAACTTCGGAAATATGTGATGCAGTATGTATCGCTACATATTTTTCTTTTTCTGCATCCTACTCAAAGGCCCCTCACTCAAACGGCTTTCACTAATTGTTTTGCTGCTGCAAGTCATCGTTTCAATTATGGTGTTAATGCTATCACTCAGGGCAAGATTGCCTTCACTCCTAGATTGCAGAGTCTAGTTTGTACACATATATTTATATATAGAAGTAATTTAAAATGTAATACCGACAAATATTGCTCCAACTTACCACCAGTTCGCAGACTACTTTTGCATGCTTTGATTTTAAATGCTGCAACATATTTGAGGTGTTATTAGAAAATTTTATATTTTTGCAGCAAAGTTGGCATTTTACGTAGTTATTACTTACTTTATTAAAAAATTTCTACAATTCACTTTTACTGGCGCCATTGCTGTTCAAAAAACTGAATGTAAAATGCGTTTGACTTAAATGTGAATGCGGTGTTACCAGACATTCATTTGTTGGTATTAAACTACGTTCACATAATTAGAAATTTAACCTTGTTTACATCGTTTGCACACATTTAGGACTGATACGATTATTTTGTAATTACTCGAGTACAAGTCGAGTAATTAGAAAGAGTGTTTCGATGCAATTAAATCGTAAATTTAATGAAAATAATCGATTAATTTAATCAAATGATTAATCGCTCCTATCCCTATTAATGATACATTCTTTATTTTTATTTGAATAGCACAATAGCCATGGAGGTCCTAAGCCGAGCTTTTCGCATCCACTCATGTTGAGCGTGTTATATTTGAACATGAATGGAAGGGACTTACAGTTTTATGCCGAATCCGAACGGCGAAGTGAAAAGCGTTTCATACGCAATTTTTACTCTTGTAGATTTGTTAAAAAATTTCAAAAAAAGTTTTTCCATTTTAAATATGTCCGGTGTTAAGTATGTGTTCGCCACTGTATGTAAATACCGGATTTTTTGTGTTTTTAGTTTCTGAACTTACCTCTTTTTTTTGCTGATTGGTCTCAAAGTTAGAAAGTGTCACTGCCGCTGTATCTCTATTTTTCCATATTGTTTCTGTAACAGTATCATTGCTGACAAAAGGGACCTGTAATTTAAAATGGTTGTGATAATTTTTCATTTTTCGAAAGCTAAAGTAGCTTAGTATCATATTGTATTCTACTTTTCTTTCCTTGGCAGCTTCAGTTACTATTTCTTGGACCTCATCTTCTTCTTCGACTTCTTCTTCCTCTTCTTCGTCATCTACTTCCTCTTCTGATATAGTATCAGAAGATATAACAGTTGTTTTCTCTTCGATTGGAGATGTTCTAGTTATAATAGTTTGCGTCTTAATTTGTGTTTTTATGTCAGCAGAGACATCATCACCACTAGCATTTTTTATATTAGAACTGGTTTCTTTTGTATCGTTATCTTGTTGCCTCACTTGTTTCTTAACGTTCGTCGTAGTGGTAGTAGTAGTTGAAGAGGCATCCGGCACCGACTCTTTATCTGTTGACACAGTTTGAGTAACCTGAACCGTCTCATTATAATCAATAACTTCTTCAATTACATGCTGAACTTCTTCTGCTGCCTCAGCTTCATTATTATCTACTTTCGGTTGAATTTTAACAACTGTAACTACATTAGCATCACCAGCTTCAGTACCTTCCTCTACTGTAACCTGTTGTTGCTCTGCTGTGATCTTATCCTGCATCATTTCCAGTATGGTAGTTGTTTGGTGGAGTTTTGGGTGGTGTATCACAAATATAAAAGAATTAAAAAATAAAGAGAATTGGTTTAGGTTTCAATGACTGTAAATATCATCTTAGCAAAATTCAAATACAAGTGCAAGTCAAAATTGCACAAGCAGATATAAATTTTTTAAGTTAGCAAACTACACAATGATAACTACATCAGCACGAAAAAGGCTAGCTCAAACAACCACAAAGAACTAAAAAAGATGTTACCATTTAAAAGAATGCCAAACAAAACTTTGCATAAAACAACTTGTTTCTCCATACAAGTTTTAATTTTTTCTAGGCACTAAAGCTGTATTTAGAGATTGGAGAAACAATACCCGCTGAATAAAAATAAGTTATGAAACCTTATATGAAGAGTCAACCGTCAATTCTACTTTTAATGAACAACATACTTTTAATAGACCGAGTTCTTCGCATTCACTCTTGTTGTGCGAGTTATATTTGGATGGATGAGATGAATGAGAACTACAGTTTAATACCGTATTCGAACGGCAAAAGACAATTTTACCGTGTAGGTTTACCATTGCTAGCCAAGAACGCGAGTTGACGATGTTTTCGGCTTCAATTATAAAGCTTTGCAGCGTGTGCTCACGAGGAGCCAGGTCCTTTAGCGTTTGTCGTAAAACCTTCTTTACGCATCGAACCATTCGTTCCCATATTCCCCCTTCGGATGGGTTTCGCGAGCAGTTAAAAATACAATCTATCCCCTTCATAGTCGCTTCATCCAGAACGCGTTCGCAATCAAAAACGTCAGTGAAACCCTTCGCTTCCTCATTGGCACCAACGAAGTTTTTCCCATTGGCGAATACGGACGTGGCGTGCCCACGTCGATTAATAAAATTTCGTAAAACCAGAATAAATGCATCTGTAGATAAATCTGATGAAACTTCTAGATGTATTGCCCTCACGGTAAGGCAGGTGAAAATAGCAACCCAGCGTTTCTCATGGCGACGTCCAACAGTAATAGTTAAGGGTCCGAAATAATCCACACCAGTGTATGTGAACGGGCGTATGAACGGCGTCAGTCGATACTCGGGAAGATCTCCCATTATCGGAGTAACTGGTACTGATCGAGCTAATTGGCATTGCTGACACTTCGAAATCACATGACGCATTACCTTACGTAGCTGTGGAATCCAGTAGGTTTTCCGGATTTCACCGATCGTGGCTTCAGTATTATGGTGTTTCATCAAGCCATGAAAATGTGCAACGATTAGTATAGTGAGTTTGTGATTTTGCGGCAAAATTATTTGATGTCTCACTTCGTATGGCAACCAGCTTGCCTTTTCTATACGACCTCCAACACGCATGACATCACGTGCATCCAACTGCGGCAGCATATTGTATAATGCACTAGCCTTATTTACGCCCCTTCCGGCCTTAAGCTCCTTAATTTCAAGGAAGTATGATTCGTTTTGAGCCAAACGGCAGAGTAGTATTTCGGCGTCATTTACTTCAATTTTATTCAACCCATATTCGTGGTTATCAGAGAATATTTTGCGGCTATTTATTTATTTATTTTTTTTTATTTTTTCGAAAACCGGCACAACAAAGTTTAAAACCTTATTAGCAGTACCGGCAGCATGTAGCATAAACAAGATTAAATACGACTTATAATATATATTGCATGATATACAAATTTAAACTTTACTTCAAAATTAAACATTAAACATCTATTCATCTATACGTAAAAAATGTTAATAACATGATATATTTCATTATTTCCTATTACAGCGAAGAAAGAAATAAAGCTAGTTTATTTTTGAATTGCACAGCATTATTACCAGATCTTAAACTATTAGGCAGTGCATTCCAAAGACGAACAGAGTGTACAAAAAACTGCCTTTCAGACGTTAAACAAGAAACACGTAAACAGGCTACGTTTAATAAAGCGATTTACCCAAGCCACTGTGCGCTTCAAGGGATTAAAATTAGAAAATCTTGCAATGTCAAAAGTATTGGAACTTTCGGTAAAAAACACAAATTTAGCACATACTTCGTCGTCGTTATCGTTTGGCAAAACATAAGTGTTATAGTTAATGGGCCAGCCTTCTGAACCTTTAAGCAAAAAATCTGGACCCTTAAAAGAGCGCGACGTGGGTTGGAAATCAAAATCTGATTTCCACCTTGTAGCTTCATCGGCAACGTTCTCCTTGGTGGGTACCCATCTCCAATAGTCTTGGCTTGTGCAGGCGACGATCTCAGCTACCCGGTAGGCGACAAACGGTTTGTACCGGCAGGGTTCTAATCGTAGCCACCTTAGAACCGTTGTTGAATCGCTCCACAAAACACAGTGAGACATTTTCAAATTATGCTCCTGAACCAGTGTTTGCATAAGACGTGTTCCTAAAACTGCCACTTGGAGTTCCAATCGTGGTATTGTTAAAGGCTTCAGCGGCGCACACCTCGTCTTTGCACAAACAAAGGATACCCCCACTTCATTTTTTGCATTGATGTACCTCCAGTATGCTACGGCGGCAAACGCGTGTTCACTGGCATCTACGAATACATGTAACTGAATTTCTACCGGTATGCCTTTAGTGAAATAACGTGGAATTTTTACAGCAGCCGTTCCACTTAACGCCTTTCGCCAATTTTGCCATAAGTTGCTTATTTTATCGGGGATAAGCTCATCCCATGATATATTAAGTCGCCATACTTGTTGTAATAAAATCTTCGCAGCAACCATAAAATGTGCGAGAAACCCCAAAGGGTCGAACACCGACATGACGGTACTTAATAATTCTCTCTTTGTGGGCCGTCTCTCACCACTAATAATCGACTTATCAACTCTACTAAAATTTAATTGATACCTAAAGGTATCGTCATGCGGCTGCCATACAGTTCCTAGGACTTTTTCTGATGCACTCTGGCTCTTAAATTTTCTGCAGACATTCAAGAGTTTATTTTCGTCATTCAACGCTTTAGCCACTTCCACCGAATTAGGGACAAATTCTCATAACTTAAATCCTGCTTTACTGTGGATATCTCGTACTTTCGTCGCTGTTTCCATTGCCTCAGTTACAGAATTAAAACTGTCTACGAAGTCATCCACGTAGTGATGATCGATGATTGATTTTACCGCTCTAGGACTACTTTCGCTAAACTTTAGAGCGTTCACGGTTTTAATGTAATGAGCGGTGCAAGGTGAGCATGCAGCTCTAAAGGTCATTACCTGCATCTCATAAACATCGGAACGACGAGTACCATCTCCATCTCTCCATAAAAATCGCTGCGCAAATCTATCATCTTGTTGAATCAGCACCTGGTGAAACATCTCTCGTATGTCACCTGCGACGGCAACAGCTCCGACCCGAAAATTAAATAGAATTATAGGCATGGGCATATAATTTTGTGGTCCCTTCAAGAGGTAGGAGTTTAAAGAAACTCCGTCAACAGTCGCGGCGGCATCGAAAACGAGTCGCAATTTATTTGGCTTATTGACGTTGACCACACCAAAATGTGGCAAAAACCAAAGTTTAGAGTTTTTTATGGCAGCTTCAGGTGCTTCGAGTTTACGCGCATAACCCTTGGCTATATAATTTGCAATGATGTTTTTATAAGCGTTGGCAAAGATTTCGTCCTTGTTCATTCTCCGTTCGATTCCGACAAGCCTTCTTTCCGCCATACTGTAACTGTTGGGTAGGTAAACAGTATCGCTTTTCCAGAGAAGACCCGTTTGAAATCGTTCCCCTACACGCTTAGTTGTTGTTTTCAGAATGTGCTGCGCCCGAAGATCTGCTTTGCTTAACACAGCGGGTGCAGATTTTATACCAAAATTCTCGGTGGTAAAGTATTCTTCCACCAAATTGTGTAAATGTTCATTCTTGAACGACTTTACGAAAAGGCATGTTCGCGTTTGTAAAACGTTGTTCGTGGGGCCATACACTACCCACCCGAGCACTGTTTTAACGACATAAGGTCCCTTTTCCCACAGAGATATTGTCTTCGTTGATATGCCCAGGTGACAATGACCAAGACCTATAAGTATTTTTGGCTTGGCATTAGTATACACGAGTTGGTCTCTACTGACCCCAGAAATACCACTTAAATCAGATTCGTTTATACTTTGAATCGGCAGCTCGAAATTTGGTATTGCATGAACATTATTCAATATGTGACGTTTTTCCATACCCTTACCACTTATCTGAAGATTTACCATGGTCGCGTTAACTTTGCTTTTCTTATCGTCAAACCACTGCAATTTCACGGACTGTCTTGCACCTTGGAGATCCAATTCGCATGCAAGGCTTCTGTCCATCATTGTTATTGAAGACCCGTCATCCAGCAAGGCGTATGTATCTATTTGCCTATTAGGTCCAAACAGTGTGATAGGCACTACACGGAACAAGATCTGTTTATTCGTAGATATGTCTTCATGACAACTTAAAACAGCCTCACGCTTGTTGTTTGTCGAAACCACACTATTATCGTCATGCAACAGCTTATTGTGCCAACGTTTACAGTCGTCGATAGCGCACTCTGCACGGCGACGACAGTCGCGCACAGAATGCCCAAAACCTAGGCATGAAAAACACAAGCGTTGTTTTTTGACGATTGACCATCTGTCAGTGATAGAAGCTTGCTTAAATATTTCACAAATGTGAATTTTATGCGTCCCCTGAAAGGCATTGCATTTGATGATAGGTGTGGCACGACTATCGTCAGTTTTTTGTACAGCGTGTAGTACGACTCGTTGGCGGTCATATCCCTGAACCATACAAACAAGCCTCGCAACATCTTCCAACCAAATTGCAAAATTTTCTATAGTTGGATAGGGCTTTATTGTCAATGAATGTTTTGCCCAATCCAACCTTTTACTCATAGGTAATTTGCTTACGAGTTCTTCGAGCAATGTTGGATTTGCCAGGTGCTGTTGACTATCAACCGATTGCATGAACGTGGCGAAATTTCTTACCTTCGTCGCACACTAGTTTATCAAACGCATTTTCAGATACCGCCGATATTTCCTTAACCTGACGTAATTGGCTTTGAATCAATAGCTCTGGCCTTCCGAATCGAAATTTAAGCTGTTCAATAACAGCATTTACATTATTTGGGTGAATTAATAATGATTTTACCACGTCTCTTGCTTCTCCTTTGAGACACCTTTGCAGGCGTTGGTTATTCTCGAAATTACCATAACCGTACGCAGTCGTAGAATGTAAAAATGTGTTATAAAATAATGGCCAATCTTCAGCGACGCCTCTAAATTCTGGCAAATCATATAGTTTTCGCATAGACATACTAGTACATACGGCGAAGAAATGAAGGTTGCAGGCGTAGGCAATGGTGATTGACGACAATGTGAAGTAGAATCAAAAATGCCGTTCGCAGTAGCAAATGTAACATTTTGACTCGGCGCAGCCTCCGCGGCAGAAGCGACAACAATTTGGCTTGATCGATATTCGGGTGTTGGCATTTCGTTGAAAAATATACGCTCTTTATTAGAGCGATTTTTCGTTGACGACGGCGTATCATTTTGCGTGCTACTTAAATTGTGATCGCATTTCGTGTATCTGACTCGTAAGTGCGGTTAGTTGTTCTTGCATGGCGTTGAACAACTTCATTTGCTGATTAATTACATCCGCATAGGACCCTAAATGTTGAGCAGGTAAATTATCGGCAGTAGCGCCGACGTTGGCAGAGGGAGCAGCAGAAGCACCCACGACAGCAGCAGAAGACATGGTGGCAGAATTCATGAGATCGGTGTAATTAAATAGCGTGGAAGTATTAGCACTGGCAGCGTTGGCTGTGGCGGCAGAATTAGTTGGTGCAAAAACATTTAATGTGGCGGCAGAATCGCACGCGGCGGCAGAATTGCAGGCGGCGGAAGAATTGTAAGTGTCGGCAGAACTGTACATGGCGGCAGAATCGCACGTGGCTGCGGAATTGGTGGCAATCCGAGCAGAGGATGAACCGATGTTCGTAATATCCTTTTTGTCTGTATCCATTGTTTGCAGAAGCTCCGCTTGTTGCAAACGGGGACTTCTTCTTGGCGGCGTTCTACGCATGTGCGTACGATATAAAGATGCAGCGAGACACAAATGCAATTACGAAATAAAAATGCGACCGCAAGACGTGTGAATACGAAATAAAGATGTGGGCTGGCAGCCGTGTCGAAGTAAAGTTCGAAGTAGAACAGATAGTAACTGTAACTGGCAACTGTTTATGTCTAAGATAAAAATTCATTACAATTCATTACTTATACATAATTTGCAAAGAAGAGAAAAGAAATTGTCTTACCGTAGTCAGCACTTCACTTCAACTTACTGTCTCAGAATCAAATCTAACAGAATTTTCAAGTGCAAATCTAACGGGATTTTCATGTGGTTGAGGTTGAAGGAAAGTTATTTGCTGACTACGTTAAGATCACACGGTTGCATTTAATTTCAATATTTTACACTTAGGTTAAGTTAGGTTGGAGTGGCAGCCTTCTGTATGATTTTTGTGATACTCCAGTACGGCGGGGCCCCTCCATTTAAATAGTGGAGAACCGTGAGATTCGCTAATGAATCTGGTTATTAGCTTAATATTTATGTTTGATAGCTCGGACAGACGAGTGAAGAAAGGATAACATCGGAATTTTAGTCTCCTCCAGAAATGGACATTCACGCAAGATGGACTGTTTTCTCTTCTTATTCAGAGCCATAATTTAGATAGTAGTTGTTCCATGGAAGCTCTAATCTTGCAGATGATTCCCCATTGAGCAGTGTCCCATGATCACCGAAGTCGTTGTGCTGATGGAGATTTTTCTAAGGATGATAGCTGTCTAGTATGTCTAATGTCCATACCGGTCCAGGTAAGTCTGGTAATAGCACAAGTATGCTCTGCTATTCAGGATTTTTTTGCTTTATCCCTAGTCAGTATAAAAAAGTTTAAGGGCTGGAGATTCGATTTATAAGACAAACAGGCATGTTCTGTCAATGCTCAGATTATCTAACGGCAAAGAGGTAACAGAAAAAATATCAACTACTTTACTTTAATTAGTTCTTTGTATTTCAATTTAGCAGTTTTTATATTCAATATTTAGACTATAAAGTAATTCAAAGAGCAATGCTAAGGTAGGATGATGACCATTGTCAGGTGTAACGTAGGGTTGGGAACGAGAAATAAAAATTTTTGAGTCATCATCTACATAAACAAGATCCAAACATTTTTCGTTCTTATTAACAGTGCTATTAATGTAATACAAACTTAGTTCAGAAAGTATTTATATCCAAAAAGTTATTATTGTGTTCTTAGCAGTGCAACGATAAAGATGCCGAACTTTTTCACAAAAGTTCCAAGTAACAGTTGGCATATTAACAGAACACCAAACAATCAGCGAATCAGTTGTTTTCGTTTTAGAGCAAATTGTTGCCAAGAAAAAAATATGCTTAAGATAAATATCATCAGTTGAATTAGGCGGGATATATGAACATGTAATAAATAAATATTGCTCATCGATCCTTATGCGGACACATAAGAATTCAATGTCTTCAGAATAATCTAATGGGTAAACCTCTGATAAAGATAACGACTGAACCGCTAATTAAATACCGCCGTCAACGTCACGTCATGAAGCGTAGACACTAGTATATGTATATATATTTTATTAATATTAATATAACTAAACACTTGCCTTTTGTTATTACTTATATCTACTTTGAGATTGAGCATATAGTTCAATATCTTACCATAATAAGTGAAATTTAAATAAAATTCAAATGAAATTTTAGTTTTGTTTTATTTAACCTTATTTTGAGATTGCACATACAGTTCAATAACAATAATAAAAATTAAGACAATATTAATTTGTCGCAAATAAATCTCGCCCGTGAACTAGTGCATAGCCACTACATGTATCAATGCAAAATTCTTAAACATCAGCCTAATTTTTGCCCATGGCCCGACAGTAGAGAAGGACGAAAAAGATAACTTCTACAAGCTTCTCGACAAAACGAACATATGAGCATTGCACCGCCACGATATTAAAATCGTGTTAGGCGACTTCAATGCCAAGGTGGGCAAGGAAAGTCTTTGGTCCGGATAGGTACACAATGAAAGCCGGATGTCGAAAAGCTGCAATCACAACGGACAGCCGAAGCCTTCGCCAATCGACTTCTACTGGAAAACTACCCCTCAACTTGATGATATATGCACGTAGAGGACACATATCCCGCTGTATGAGTACGAAGAGGTGCTACGCTACCACCATCAATCGACGGAGAAATATGTGGTACGACCTAGAGTGTCGCGATGCTACTGTAGCGAAAAACGCTGCTTACCGAGCCACCCTGCAGTCAGTTGCAACGCGAGCAGCTAAGGAGCGAAACAGAGATTTGAAGAGGGAGAAGAAACGTCTCTTCAGAGTTTAATGATATCTAGATGTTATGGGACAGGAACGAGGTCCGAAAATTCTTAGAAAGAATAAGACGTCTGAAGATCGGGACCTCTTCCTGCAAGGACAAAGACGGAAATCTGGTAACAGATGTCCAGGGTACTAAGATGTTATGGAGGGAGCACTTCTCACAGATGCTTAATGGCAATATCGGCAATACTCCGCCACATCGGAGTATTGCCGAAGAATCGGCTCCAGAAACGCCAATCACTGACGGCGTTAAAGTACCGCTATCCGTACCGCCTTCGCTCCGCTGAAAACCTATTAAGCTTGGCTTGGCTGAGTTGTTTAAGACTGGAGGCGAAGAGCTCACAAAACTCATGCACGAGCTTCTATGTAGAATATTGTCGGATGAAAGCATGCCAAGAGATTGGAACCTCTGCTTACACAACCCAATCCATAAGACAGGTAATTCCACCATCTGCGCCAACTTCCGTGGGATAAGCATATAAGGTTCTATCGAGCGTACTGTGTGAAATATTGAAGCCCATCGTTAACAAACTGATTGGACCTTATGAGTGTGGCTTCAGGTCTGGTAAATTCACCATCGACCATATATTCACACTACGAAAAATCCTGGAAATGACCCGAGAATAACCCGCAATTTTGATTTTGGTATCCCTGCAAAGCTCATTCGTCTTTGCAAAATGACGCTTACCGGCACCACCAGCGCTCTGAAAATTGGTACAGATCTCTCCGCGCAATTTGATACCAAAAGAGACAAGGTTATTCTCTGTCGTGCGACTTCTTTAACCTAATGCTGGAAAAAATAATTCGAGCTGCGAACATCGACATCTCTGGCACTATCTTCTACAAAAGTGTCACGTTGCTATCATAGCTAATGATAATGACATCATTGACACCAACGCGCAAGCAGTCAGTGCGGCATTCTCCAATCTGGAAAGGAAGTCTCGTCGAGTGGGTCTGGTGTCACCAAAGAGTCATGGCGTCTTGGACAAAATGTCAATGTTGACCATTATGCTTTAGAAGTCGTCAAGGATTTCGTTTAGCTAGGATACAGCATTAAAACAAACAGCCTTGAGATCAAGCGGCCAACTCAGTAGGCAATTAAGAAGCAGCCCTCTCTCTCGACCGACGAAAATAAAAGTCTATAAATACCTCATCCTTCCCATATGGCGCTGAGACGTGCACGTTGACGTACAAATCTCCGTTGGAAAAACTAAGTACAGCGGGACTTGGTCATACCAGCTGGCACTAGCGCACGCATAGCAGAGGCTACTGGCGAAGTTTTATCCAGGCTGTCAATACCATCGGTTGTAGTGCCAACTAAGTAAGTAAGTAATAGTCAAAAATACTTCAGATCAGAGAACCTTACATGGATAAACAAAACGACAACTTGTGTTTACAGGAATCACGCTGTTAACGGCTAATACAAAAAAACACATAAAAACAAAGCATTAGCTTTATCTACTTCATTCGATATAGCATTGCCATTTACATTTAAGTAAATTAGAAATTTCCTCTCTTTTGGTTGATATGTTTAGCAAATGATTAATTAGTTTCCATTCTTTCTTAACATCTCCTTTTATCTCGTTCATTTCGTTAAAACAATAATTATTCTTATTACTTAGTAGTATCTTTTAAAATTTCTTGACACAATTCTTTGTACTCAGTTTGTTTTTTCAGTTAATCTTGCTTAGAAAATCAAAGGTCATCCAAGGTTTTAGTCTTTTATCTTAAGATTTATTTTTGCTAACAATTTCGGTACATGTGTTATTATGTAAAGCTAATATTTCTGTCGTCGTCATCATAGTTGATGGAGCGTTGGCCAGCTACGCAGAGTGTCCGGTGTTCAAATCTCGGTACAAGCAAAATAAAAAAGTAGAAGAAAACAAATTTTCTACACGGCACAACCTCTTGGCAGGCAAAGTTACTGACGCCACAAATCAATATTTTTATTAACCTATTTAAATTATAATCATAATATACAAAAGTCACTTTTCAAAATTAATAAATTTAAAGGAAATCAATGTAAAAATAATATTAAATATTCACGAAGCTTCCCTCCACTAACTGAATAAATTCCAGAAAATATTTTCCCATGTTGTCTATAAGCATATAGATACAATGTATAAGCAGCTCTAAAAAAAGATAAAAATGATAATATAATTATAGAAATTCATGATAATTCTATTTAATAAAGAAATTTCTCCTAATAAAAATAAAAAAGTAGAAGAAAACAAATTTTCTACACGGCACCACCTTTTGGCAGGCAATGATAAACCTACAAGAGTAAAAATTGCCTAATTGTCGGATTCGGTATAAAACTGTTCATATACAAAAATATGTTCGGCACAACGTGAGTGGATATTAAAAGCTCGGCCTAGGCCCTCCATGTACTGTTGTAAAAAAAAAGAACTATACATTTTATAGTAATACTTAGATCTAAGGAGTGAGATTGAAAAAATCTTAACACACGTTTTACCTAATAATTTTTTTTGAGTGTAAATTTCAAAAATTTCTTTGATCTAGTTATCTTTGAAAAATATGTCAGTTATTATTTTTAATGACAAACAGTTGATTTATTGTGAGTTTGATCAAAATGAGTGAAGAAAAAGAAGTAAAAAAAAGGCTTTGTGGACAATGTGTCCACATATTTTTGGCCCTATTTGGCATCATGTCACTACGGCAAGAAAGCTCTGGAGAGGTACCAAAGTCGTCGTAACATCGGTTTTGTACCAAGAGAGGCTAATCCTCCAAATTGTCATGAGCTAAGACCATTGGAGAGATATTGGGCTCTTGTGAAAAGAAACTTAAAGAGCACAAAAAAGGTGTCCCAAAATATCGAAGATTTTAAAAGGAGATGGGCAAACTGCTCCAAAAAGGTGTCTGAAACAACTATCAAATCTCTAATGGAAGGCTTACCAGAAAAGGTTCACGAGTTCATAAATAGTGGTTAGAACTATAAAAGTTATATTTTTCTGTAATTTGTAAAATATTATCAATTAAAAAAAAAATCAAAACTCTAAGATCAACCGTTTTAAAATTATTGAGTTTTATATATGTTAAAATTTTTTCGATCTCACTCCTTACTACAATTACAGTGGGTGCTATTTATATTGTTGCCCTTGCGAACTTTTAATTTTTGACTACAACTAATACATATAATATATATATAATAATACAATAATAATAATTTAGTCTAACTTTGATCTGCACGTATCCTAATTGCACCGTTAATGGTGATTCTGAACGCTTTGTGACTTGCTGGTTAGCTCATTTAAAATGTGCCGGATTTTCTGGGAGGACCCTTGACATAATTCAAGACAATAAGGTCTTTCATTGGTCGTGTTTGAAATGTAGATCGACTGATCTATATAAAATTTTCAAGCAAGTCAAGGTGAGTTTTTCGGAGATTGGGAAGGAGTTATCCTTTCTGACATCAAAATTTAAACATTATGAAAAGTTTTTCAATAATTTCAAGTGTTTTGAAGTGCTTCCAAAAATTAAAAATCCGGTGGTGAACAGTTGGTGTCAGATTTTGTGGTAGAGGTAGATGTAGACGACCAACTCCATCGTCGGCGTCTATTCCTGCTGTTTTCGTCACAGACTCTTCACCGGTTGTTTTAAATACTCCGGTTGTTTTGAACACGCTGAATACTGATACTCCAACTACTAGTAATTCAAAATCTACACATTTGCCTCCACTTAAAGAAGGGTTTGCTAACAAATCAAAAAAACTAGTATTTATTCAGCCCAGGAAACCCAGGAATATTTAACATCAAAAACTAACCTTAATGTATATAACTGTATTTAAATTTAACTTTAATTATAAAAGATACTCTTCATCCTTCAAATTTAGTTTGCCGGCTAACATTTATAAAACTACTTCTAGTCCATCTTTTTGGCCAGATAACTGCTTTAACTTCCTACGAACCAAAAAAACTAATTAGATGTACCCAATGTAGTATTTTATATCAATATGTTCGAGGTCTCAACACTAAGCTAAAAGATTTATTCTTAGCCAGTTTTGAGCTCGAATGTGATATTGTTGTTTTTACTGAGACATGGCTGACATCTTTCGTACATAGTACCGAGGTTTTTTGCCATGGTTTCACGGTTTTTCGTAAACACTGAAACTCTATCGTTGGTAATACTGCTATGGGAGGTGGCGTTTTGATAGCTGTTAGATCTTGTTGTCAATCCATTTGTTTTTACATAACCTGTTCTTATGTTCCTCCTAACTCTTCTTCTGAAGTATATCAGATGCATGTTTCAGCGATCCGTGAAATTTGCTCTATGCTGAAACCAAATGATAAAATAGTCGTTGTTGAAGATTTCAATTTGCCTGATGTCGTCTGGGATGTACCCCCGATGATCCTTTTATACTACTACCTACTTTGAAAAAATTATAAATGCATTGATATAATAAACTCCATAGCTAGCGAAGGCCTTTCCCAACTAAACACAGTTTTAAACGCCAATAATAAAAACCTGGAACTCATTTTCATTGACGATATTTCTAAAGCAAATGTGTCACGTTCATTACCTTTGGCCCTAAGGATCCTCATCATCCTACCGTTGAAATAAATTTTTCATTTGCAATCGCTTGCCTTCTTTCTTTAAATTACAATTAAAAAAAAAATGACTATATTAAACTGAAAAATTACCTTTCCAAAGTTGATTAGAACTCATTGCTAAGTTATGACTCCAAATCTTCTGTTTCCTCACTCAATAAAGGCTTTAGTGTTTCAGTGCCCCAATGTAATCTGAATAAACCGAAATTTCTGAATTGGCTTAATAATGATCTCCGCAAGCTGAGAAACCAAAAGACTTATATTACGCTATAAACGCTATAAGAAATTCAATAACTTGACTGATTTTTCTAAATATGCAAATCTTCGCTACAGGTATCAACTCCAGTGCAAAACTTGTTATAAAGAATATTTAAATAAGGTTAAAGATTCGGTAAAACAGCATGCTAAATTCTTTTGAGATTTTCTGAACATAAAACGTAAAGATGCTGGATTTCCGTCAAGGATGTCATTTAATGAAATTGAATCAGCTAGTGAAGAAAGAATTTTTAATCTCTTCTCAGACTTTTTTATGTCAACATACTCAAAAATCCGTACCAAAGCGATCATTATCTCCAGTGAATATTTCGTTCCCATGTGTTGATCAAACAGTTGTGTTAGAATATATGAGGAACCTTAAAACCTGTGTTAATTCTGGCCCTGATAACATTTCAGAATGTATCCCTAAGGAATATTGTAGTGAACTTGTGGTACCCATCACACTTCTATTTAAGTTTTCCTTACAATTTGGGTATTTCCCTGACGCTTGGAAGATCTCTTACATTATTCCGCTACATAAATCTGGCAAATCTTTAATTAATAATTACCGTGGAACAGCAAAGCTAAGTGCTATTCCCAAACTCTTTGAAGAAATTATTTGCTCGCAAATCAGTTTTAATCTTCATAAATCTATTTAACCTTTTCAACATGGGGTTTTACACGGCAAATCGACAACTATGTACTAACCTTATAGAATTCACTTCAAGAGTGTTAGAAGGCTTTGCCAATAGATTACAAACTGATGTTGTGTATACTGACTTAAGTAAAGCTTTTGACGTAGTACTTGAATAATAATTTGCTTTTACTTAAATTGCGAAATATGGGTTTTACGCCACGTTTACTGAAATGGATCACTTCTTACCTTACTAATCAAACCCAGAGTGTATTGTTCAAGGCCTTTAAGTCTAATTGTTTTCCTGTTGCTTCTGGGATTCCTCAAGGGAGTCATCTTGGACCCATTCTTTTTTTGCTTTTTATTAATGATTTGCCCAATGTTTTTCAAAATTTTAAACTTTTATTGTACGCTGATGACGTGAAATTATTTTATGCATTTAACAATATCGACGACACTAAGTTACTATAAAATGACCTAAATCAACTGTACAATTGGTGTAGCTTAAACTTAATTAAACTATATTTAAATAAATGATACCAAACTTTGTTTGACAACCTATATGTTACCAAACTGTTATTTATTTCTATTTCTATAAATAGCACTTATCTTTTAAGTAGGCCTACACATGCTACAAGGAACTATGAAACTTATAAGTGTAATTACTTAAAATTTGAATCTTTCAATAATGCATGTATAGATTTCAATAAATTTTATAATTTAATAGATTTTTCCGATTCATTAAAATCAATAAGAGACAAAGTTCTTCTTCTCTCTCCACTATCCAGCCATTTTGAGCTTAGTGGATGTTCTCTTCCTTCGCGCCTTTGATTCCGTTCGCGCCTTTGATTCCGTTCGCGCTTCTGTAGAATGATCACTCTACTACGGTAACCTACACGTAGTTGGAAACGACCCTCGATCGGCCGCGTGGGAATAGTCGAAAAAAAATATTTCTGTAAAAATGTCATATGCCTTTGAAGGATCCGGTTTATCAAAGACCTTATCCCAAAACACAAACCTGGGTCTTTGATTTAAAGTAGTAAAGTCTGTTTTCGAATAAACCTTATCCCCCTTTTTCAGACTCATTGCTACAAACTATATTTTGAAAACACAGACCTGTTAAACAGTGATCTGAAATCTGAAAGTCTTGCACTGAGCTACATATATAGATAGAGCTCGTGTGATCGTTTGCATCCTAGAAAAATATGATCAACTCACATTGCAGAAGAGGTACATAATAATACGTGTTGGCTGATTAATGTAAGATTCTAAGCTATACGACCGATCTAACTCAGATTATTTAAAAACATATCATTTAGAGTACCCGCACGAAAACTTAAATACATATAAATGTAAATAACTACCACAACTAAAAGAATAAAATTCTCACCGAATTTCTTACTTGGAAAACACCGCAACACCACCGTATATTTAGTGTTGCAATTCGCGAAAAAAGTGATATAATTAAAATAGACGCTTCTTCCTCGTAAATCCATGCTTCTGAAATAAAATCGGGCTTGATTTCAAAAGAATTTAAGTTTAAAAGAGAAATATCAAAATTTTTGCGAATACTTCTTATATTTTGTTGTTTGGATTGACAGAAATAGTGTGGAAATTAACATTCTTACAGTTTATAAGGGGAATATTGAATAAATTAGTTTGAGATTCCTCACAATCATCATTCAATTTAGAAAACTAAAGTTATGTTTAGTGATTTATTTAAGCTTGTTTAAGTTTGCTTAAATCTTTCCTGTAAGTTTTTTAATTTTACTTTCCGGGAAAGGAATTATCATATGGAATGGAAAGACCAACTTTGCCCACTAGTTTAGGCCTAGTGGCCATGTAATGACGCAGTTGCTCCTGCGTGGTGTGTTCGTATTTTGATTCGATTTACAACATGAATTTATTAAAATATTGAAGAAACAATTTATTTATACTTACATTTTTAAACCTCAGCTTTGTCACCGTTCACTACTGTCAAAACAAATAAGCTTTAAGAAAATGTTCAGAAAGTTTTTTGATGTCAGGTCAAAAGTAGATGTGGGGTTACAAAAATTCACTGACATCAAACTTGACAAAATTGTTGTTATAAAATGTTGTAAGACTTTTACAAGAATTGAGCTGTAAGTTTCATATTGAATATTATATATATTCGAGATACGCTGGAGATTTGGTCTGGATCTAATTAAAACGCAAGTTGAAATATATAGCTATAGCTCAACGAATGGAAACCGGATCGCAACAAACTAAAAACATGGAAAAATTTTAGTACTTTATTGGGGTTCGGGTCCGTATTCTGACTGATAACAATTCGGAAAACAAAATTCTGCTTATCAAAATTCTGGCCACATTATTCTACAAATTTCAAGTTCTGTATATAACAAATTAAAGCCTAATTGGTAATGTAAAAAAAGTGAACAATCAAGCGTATTTAAAAAAAAAATTTTTGTATATAGTATATTATAAGGTGGATGCGAAAAGCTCGGCCTAGGCCCTCCATGGGCTGTTGTACCATTAAAATTTTTAGTGGATATTTTCAATATTTTAAAAATTAAAATGTGAATACAAAAATAGAAAAAATTAATGAAATTACACCGACAAATTTGTATTAAAGATATACTTACATCACAGAGAAAGAAAACTCCATTCGAAAATTTAGCACATGTAGTGTTTTTGCATGTATTAATTTCAATACGTTTGGTAAAGAAACCCCAAATATTAATTCACAAAAGAAAGTTTTTATAAGTAGTCTAAAACTACAATAATGCGTATTATAAAGAAACCCAGTAGAAAAACTTGTAAAGTTCTCTCTCATGGATTCAAATATACTACTATTAAGTATTTTTTAAACAAAGAGAAAACTGCCAATGATCATTCTTTGGCATATGAAAACCGTGGAATTCGCCATAACTCAGTAACTGACAAAAATTTAACATATTTCTTTTAAATTACTGATACAATTGTAAACTTTTAAATTGTCCTGCACATGGACAAACTTAGTTAAATTAAAATTATCCTTCTCCAGAAATTTCAATGAACATTCTAATCTATTAGTACCTTCCTTATTATACTACTTAAATAGATAAACAGATGATGGATTTCTTCTTTTAATATCATAATAGCCCATGGAAGGCTTAGGCCGAGCTTATCGCATCTAGCCATGTTATGCATGTTATATTTGTGTATAAATGGACCTTAAGTTTTGTGCCGAGTCCGAACAGCGAAGCTTTCCCTAGACAATTTTTACCCTTGTAGGCGGTGGCGTGTAGAAAATAATTTTTTCTACTTTTTGATTTTGCCTGTGCCGAGATTTGAACCCCGGACACTCTGCGTAAATGGCCAGTGAACTACTAGTTATGCCACGGCAACCACTTGTATCACTAGTGAAGTCTTTAACCCAGAGTTGTACATTTAGAAACGCAATTTTTGTTAAAAAATTAAAGACTGTTAAAAATCATTTTTGCTCTTATTTCTGCTATTGAAATATGGTAAGTAAGCGATGTTTCGGAAGAAAAACATCGATATCTGACTACAGCTTATACATTGCATCAAAAATTTCCGATGCATCGAGACCAAAATATCGATGATGTTTTGATACAGGCGATGTACATCGGCCCATCACTTGCCCGTACCATTTACCCTATATTTAGACCGTGCAAACGAATGAAGATTTTTTCGCGTAAAACTTATGCTCCGAACAAACATCAGAGGCCATCTTGTTCGCTCTTGTAGAAAACCCCTTTTCCAGTTGTTTCTTCCTGTTTTACTCCATTTCTTCACAATTGCACAGCTTTAATTTATTACTATGTAATCATTATATGTATTAATGAAAATAAAAAATAGTTTTCTTACAAATTGGAGTCGCCAAAAAAGATCGAACTTGGTCCGAACGAAGATTTTTTTATTCGTTCGGCATATGCAACCATTTACACCGCCCGAAAATTTTGTAGCTAACACAATGTTCAACGTTAAACCAAAGATCTTAATAATATAAAGATGTATCACTCACATATACTTGCGCATGAACATAAAACAAAATTTTTATAAGTCCACCTAAGAGAACATGTGAAAAGCCAGATGGCAAGAATCCAAAACAGCAATGCTATGGATATGACTCAACGCGAGGGAAGGGAGACGGTGTAGAATAATTACAACGTCGAAATGACCGCTCATATTTTCTTCATGTTCCGACAAACGTGATATGATTTACTCTATTGTTGTTAAGATCGGATGATTGCCTTTGTTAGTACAAAAAAAGCAGAAAATTTGTGTATCTATATTAAAACTCTAAATTTATTTGCTTTCTTTGCGTGAAAGTACAGTTGCTTGGCTTGTTATCTGTTCATTCATATTTAGCGTTTACGAGTGTGTAAAATTTTTCTATTAACTTTTATAAAATTTCTTTGCCATCTCTTTCATGCTTTGGCAAATGTTTTTGCTTGATATTTCGAAATCGAGAACGTACACATAAGCAACAGCAAACAAAAAAACTTGCTCTTTCGTTTTTTTTACTGTATTTTTAACTCTCTTGTTTCCTCAATCTCTCTCTTATTTCAAATAATATTTTCTCTTTCTGCATTAACATAAATTTTTATTCAGACAAATATGTAAATGTATGGAGTGAGACATCTTTATATATTATTAAGATCTTTGGTTAAACAATATACCATTTACCGACCAACGAATGAAGATTCTTTCGTTCGTTCGGCCGGTCTAAATGCTATGTTAAACTTCAGTGCAATATGTAATAAACAGTTTCACATCAGCTAAAGCATTTTCGCACAATTTTGGCTGTCCACAAAATACTTATTTTTCATGGACATTCAGACACACAAAAAAATCCTTTCTAAGTTTTTATTTATTTCAGGTACTGAAAAAAAAATAAAAAACCTTATAATATACCTGCATGGGGGCCTGGGGCGTAGGACACAAGGTAAAGTTCGTGACAGTCGCAGATGCGACCATGTTCAATCCTTGCGCTTCTACATTTCAAGTCGACACATAGCCTCCACTGGACAGAGATCTGACAACCGTCAGTGAATTAACTAATGTGTGCGGCGGGCTTCTCCATGGCCTTAAATGAATGGTTGTGCGTCGGGCTTGGAACCCACCACGTTAAAATACCCTCCAATGAACCCTCAAAATAATGCTAGGAAATGGAACCCCCCTAATGTTGACGACTCCCGCAAACGCCTAAAGGACAACGATTTACGGATATGCACCTGAAATGTCCGAACCCTCTACAGGGAAGGTGCCTCTATCCAGCTGGTGGATGTCCTCCAACGATACAGAGCTGACATCACCACCACACAGGAAATGTGATGGACAGGACAGGGTTGCTCCAGAAGAGCATTCTGTGATATCTACTACAGCTTTCATGCGCCGAGACACGAATTTGGTGTTGGATTTGTGGTGGGGAAGAGACTGCGTCATCTAGTCTCGAGGTTCACGCCCGTGAAAGAGCGCCTATCCAGCGGCGGAATTACCTGTAGGCATATTAGGCATTTGCCTATGGCCTCCGATTTATAAGGACCTCCAAAATAAAAAAAAAAATTTTTAAAAAATAAAATAGTCATAGAATTTGAGATTTTAAATTTTGGAGAAATTTAAAACCTCCAATTCAAATTTAATACTATCAACTGAACTAAATTTATTTGCGATTGTAGTAGACTGTTACAAAATAAAATATATGATACACAAAACACAAGATATAAATATAAAAATTTTAACATTTTCAAAAGCAAATAGGAAAAAAAAGAACCAAGCTTTGCGTTTTTATATTACGTTTGAAAAATGCAATATAATTCATTTCATTTCATTGTTTGTTTGAATTTTGTTGCGTTAACATCAAATTTTCGTTGCATTATTTTGAATATTGAGAACAATTATTTGTGTTTATTTACAATTATTTCTATTAGCATAATTTAAATGTTGATACCAAGACCAACGTTGTTGCTTTCACCATTTAATAATTCTTAATTCACTCAACAATTATTTTATTTTAAAAAAAAATTATTGAAAAATTTACTTTAAAATGAAAATAACTTTCGAGTCTGGCGTACAAAAACGACTACGAAAAAAAATGCAAATGAGGGAAAATGAAAAGCAAGGAAACTCCCTTACAAAATTTATGACTTGGGATGGAAATGTTCCATCTACCAGTACTGCGGTGGCAGATAAAAATGTTTCACTACTAATAATAACGATGTTAATCTTTCAAATAGGAGTGACATAGAGATTGAAATTGAGAGTGAAGTAATAAAATGTAAAAAAAACTATTCCTAACTTTACTGACATTGGTTTATGGCCAAAAATTAGTAATGATTTGATTGAACATTGTATTTGTACAAAACCCAAAAATGTGGGAGATTTAGAATCTTCTAAAAAATGTTATAAAGATAATAATGACCAACAAATATACCGAAAATTAAATGATGTACATTTTTATATGACTAAAATAAAAGGAGCCCAAGAGCGAAGAGAATGTTTGATTTATTCGGAAACAACGAAATCTGTTTATTGCTTGTAAATTATTTAGTAAAAATTCTAATGTTTTAGTTCCAGGATATTCCGATTGGAAAAATATTGTAGACGTTTTGAAAAGACATGATGAGTCGAAAGAACATAAAAGTTGTATGTGTGCTTATGTTCGTACTGCTAAAATAAGTGGTCGTTTCGATTCCAAACTTTTAAAAGTAATAGAAATAGAGGCAATTTATTGGCGTGAGGTATTAAAACGAGTCGTTGCTACAGTTAGACTTTTAGGAAGTTTGGGCTTAGAGTTTAGAGGACATGCTAATTCTTCCAAAGGCAATTTTCCCAGCTGTATTGAATATTTGGCTGAATTTGATGACTTTTTGAAGGTTCACTTAGAAAAATACAGTAATTGGGGGTTTGGACATATTAATTATTTATCTAAAACCACGTGTGATGAATTCATAGAACTTATGGGCAAAAGTGTACAAAACTCCATTGTTGATGAAATAAAACGAGCTAACTATTTTGCTCTTATAGCTGATTCCACGCCTGATTCTAGCCATACTGACCAGTTAAGTATTATTATCAGGTATGTAGATTTAGATCAAAAAATTCAAGAAAGGTTCATATGTTTTATTCCGATCGAACATCGTGATGCAACATATTTAGAAACAACTATTTTGTCCAGCTTATCCGAGATAGGGTTGAACATTAATATTTCCCGGGGACAAACGTATGACAATGCTTCGAACATGTCAAGTAACGGTCTCCAGCGCTAAAATTAAAAGTTACAGCAAAAATGCTGTTTTTGTGCCTTGCGCAGGACATTCCTTAAATTTAGTTGGAAATAGAGCTGCAGAATGTTCTTCTAAAGCTATTAGATTCTTTAATTTTACTCAAAATTTATTCGTATTTTTTTTCCTCTTCGACAAACGTACATGTGACACTCGATGGTCATCCAAAGCTGAAGCTGTATTACTTGTACGAAAGAATTTTTCTTTCATAAGAACCGTACATAGTAGTTTTGAAGATTTAGAGACGGCACTGTTATTGATTTTTTGGAATACACTATTGCAAAGAATTAATGCCACCAATAAATCGTTACAAAACAAAGAATGTAACATACAAGAAGGAACTAATTAATTGAAGTCTTTATCAGCATTCACACTCAGTATTCAAACTGATGATACATGTTTTCACGAAATGGAGAAAGAAGCAATCGAATTAGCTGGTAGTACAGAATACTCAACAGAAAAAAATCGAAACAGGAAAAGAAAAATGCAATTCGATGAAATTTCAGATAATGACATAATTTTACGTGGGAAAGAACTATTCAAAGTTGAAACATTTTACTTATTTTGTGATATGTTACACTCTGAAATAAAAAGAAGGTCTGTAGTTTATGACGAGGTATTACAAAACTTTTTAATATTCGTTGATTTTGATTTGCCTGAAGAAAAATTTGCTCAGTGTGTATTTGTATATTTGCTCAGTGTGTAATTTAGTTGAAAACTATAAAGATGTCATTAATCAATTAGTATTCAAAGATGAGGTTGAGTTTTGTAAAATTGGAAAAAATATTAACACTGCCTGAAACGTATGCGTCAATTCTGGAAGATTTAACATCAACATTTCCAAACGTTGAAATAAACCTAAAATTTTTTTTAACAATCCCAATTGCAAATGCGTCTTGTGAGAGATCATTTAGCATTCTTAAGGGGGTCAAAAACTACCTAAGAACGTCACTCTGCCAAATAAAATTAAATCACTTATCCATCATGGCCATTGAAAGCGACTTAGCAAAAAAAATCAACTATGACTCCTTAATTGATAGTTTTGCAAGAAGTAAATCACGAACAAAAATAATATAAATGGTCTATAATTTTTAATATTAATTTAATTAATATTTGTCTATCAAAAATTTTGTTTCTTTTGTCAACACGTACAAAAAAAAACTTAAGAGGGCCACAAAAATTGATTTTTGCCTATGGCTTCAACATGTTAAAGTCCGTCTCTGCGCCTAGCCACTATCCGCATCAAGGCAAAATTCTTCAACATCAGCCTAATTTGTGTCTATACCCTACGGATGAGAAGGATGAAACGACCAAAGATGACTTCTACGACCTCCTCGGCAAAACTTATGAGCATTGCCCCCGCCACGATATTAAAATCGTGTTACGCGACTTTAATGCCAAAGTGGGCGAGGAGAGTCTCTTTGGTCCGACGATGGGAAAATTTAGTCTCCACGGCGAAGCCATCGATATCAGTACAAGACTGATCGACTTCGCCGCCGCACGAGACATGACAGTTAGTAGCACCATATTCCAACATAAGGATGTCCATAAGGCCACTTGGCTGTCCCCTGATCAAAACACACGAAACCAGATTGATCATGTTGTGATCGACGGAAGGCACGCTTTCAATGTACTAGACGTGCACAAGTGTATCGTGTACGGAAAAATACAAAGAAAAAGCTGGAGTGAACCTCAGCGTACTCTGCCCAATCCATAAGAAAGGTGATTTCACGATCTGCGCCAACTACCGTGGGATAAGCCTTCTTAATATTGCATATAAGGTTCTATCGAGCGTATTGTGCAAAAGACTGAAGTCCATCGTCAACAAACTGTTTGGACCTTATCAATGCGGCTTCAGGCCTGGTAAATCCACCATCGACCAGATATCCACACTACACCAAATCCTGGAAAAAACCCGAGAAAAACAGATCGACACCCATCATCTATTTGTCGATTATAAAGCCGCCTTCGACAGCACGATTAGGGATCACTTGTACGCCGCAATGTCTGATTTTGGTATCCCTGCAAAGCTCATTCGTCTTTGCAAAACGACACTGACCGATACCACCAGTGCAGTGAAAATTGGGAAAAGAGGTTTCAGACAAGGTGACTCCCTCTCGCGCGACTGCTTTAACCTTATGCTGGAGAAAATAATTCGAGCTGCGAACATCGACATCTCTGGCACTATCTTCTACAAGAGTGTCATGCTGCTAGCATACGCTGATGATATTGACATCATTGGCAAAAACGCTCGAGCAGTCAGTGCAGCATTCTCCAACCTGGGAGTCTTGTCAAGTGGGTCTAGTGGTGAACGAGGACAAAACGAAATGTCTTGTATCAACAAACAAAGAGTGGACAAATGTCCCTGTGGACAAAATGTCACTGTTGACAATTATACTTTTCAAGTCGTCAAGGATTTCGTTTATCTAGGATCCGGCATAAGCACCAACAATAATGTCAGTCTTGAGATCAAGCAGAGATTAACTCTTGCCAACAGGTGTTACCACGGGCTCAGTAGAGCCCGACGAAAATAACGCTCTATAAGTCCCTCATCCTTCCCGTCCTAATGTATGGCGCAGAGACGTGGACATTGACCATCAATGATGAGGGGCTGTTAGGAGCATTCGAGAGGAAGATACTCCGTAAGATCTACGGTCCAGTATGCGTGGACAACGCGTATCGAATAAGATGGAATGATGAGCTTCATGAGCTGTACGCCGACACTGACATAGTCAAGCGTATAACAATCCAGCGGCTTCGTTGGCTGGGTCATGTTGAGCGAATGGAAGAAAGCGATCCGGCTAGAAGGGTGTAGGGGCACGCAGAATTAGACGTCCTAATCTCCGTTGGAAAGACCAGGTACAGGGCGACCTGACTGCACTTGGCCTTATCAGCGCGCGTATAGCAGAGGCGACTGGCGAAGCTTTATAGAGGCGACCAAGACCGATCATCGGTTGTAGTGCCAGTTAAGTAAGTAAGTATAAAATAGAAATTCATAAATATCTACTTAAAAATTTTCCAAATGGATCTTAACACCGTTAAGGTTTGTGTTTGCCGTGGCGTTGTTGGTTGTGCGCTGGCCTGCTACGCAGAGTGTCCGGGGTTCAAATCTCGGCGCAGGCTAAATCAAAAAGAAAAAACAAACATTTTTCTACACACACCTCTTGGAAGGCAATGGCAAACCTGCAAGAGTTAAAATTGCTTATGAAAAGCTTTTCACTTCGCCGTTCGGATTCGGCATAAAACTGTAGGTCCCTTTCATTCATATACAAATATAATACGCACATGAGTGGATGCAAAAAGCTCGACCTAGGCCCTCCTTGGGCCGTTGTACCTTTAAAAGAAGAATAAGGAAATATATATCGATAGTCATACGTTGACCTCTCCAAACTCGTATTTCACAAATTTTAAATGAGACAAGAAAGAAACAAAATTTTTGCAATAAATAAAAATTAATATAGCCATAAAACAAATCAGTTAATTTCTTCGTGATATAAACCACAAAATTTGTTTCCCTGTATTTAAGAAAATAGAAAAAAATGTCATTAACATATCCCATTTTCTATTTTATTTTACGTTCCATGGAATCAAAAATGTTGAATAGATTATAATTTTCATTGAAATTTCTAGATATTCCAGGAGAAGGATAATTTTGAACATAGTTTGTTATGGACAATTCAAAGATTTTCATATGTCAAGGACTGATCACTGTATTTAAATTTGCTTAAAAAAGACGTAATAAGTACACTTGAGTTCACGAGAGAGAAAATAACTTCAAAGTAGTGAACTTGACAAGTTTATTTCTACTGATTTTCTTTTTTAATAACCATAATTGTAGTTTTAGGACTATAAAAACACTCTTTTGTGATTTACTATTTGGGGGTTCTTTACTAAACCTATTGAAATTAGTACTTGCAAAAATAGTACACGAGCTGAATTTTCGAATTGAGTTTTTCATTCTCTGTGACATATATGTAAATCTTTAATATAAATTTATCAGTATAATTTCCTATACTTTCTAGAAAATATATAAGTGATTGTATTCATCGATATTTTCCACTAAAACTTGGTTTTAGGTTTTAATAAGGTGTCCAGGATTTTGATAAGCAGAGTTTTGAGATCCAAATTTTTACAAGTCAGAATACGAACCCCAACTATAATAAAGTACTAAAATTTTTCCACGTTTTTGGTTTGTTGCAATCCGGTTTCTATTCGTTGAGCTATAGCTATATATTTCAACTTGAGTTTTAATTGAGATCCAGCCAAAATCTCCAGCGTATATTGAATATTTATAATATTCAATATGAAACTTACAGCTCGATTCCTTAAAAAAATTTTATATGAACTATTTTATCAAGTTTGATGTCAGTGAATTTTTGTAACCCCAAATCTACTTCTGACCTAACATCAAAAAGTTTTCTGAACATTTTCTTAAAGCTTATTTGTTTTGACAATTGTGAATTGTTGACAACGCTTAGATTTGAAAATGATAGCGAGTAAGAAAAAATAAGTAAAAATAAATTGTCTCTTAAAATGTTTTAATAAATTCATATTTTACAGCCAATAAAAATTCGAACATACTGAGCAGGGGCAACTGCGTCATTACATGACCACAAAGCCGAAACTAGTGGACGAGTTGTGAGTAAAACTGTCCTTTCCGGATACTGCAGTTAACTCATTTTCACACAAAAGGCACTTAACGCTTCTTTGCGCTTAACCATCGATATTAAGATTACATATTTTTACTGTAATGAATTTACAATGAATTGGCATATCTACTTCTGATGCGTACATCTTCTTCGAAGGTGTTATTTATAAGAGACATTGCTGTACGATGCCTTTTCCACTTCACCTTTTAATTACGTTCCGTGCTTTCGCATGGAGCCTATTAAATTTTTCCTCCTTGCGTGTAGAACCTCAGCGAAAGCAACAAGAAGCCATTTTTTTAAGGGTACCCTTGGTTTTATGAGCAAGCTGTCCACGTTTGGTCTATGTGCTCCAACTAGCGTTGCTCGAGTGGATGATGTTGCCCAGATTGCAGAATCGTGGCAAGATCCCGGATATTTTGCATTAACTGTTACAAATTTCAATCGGTGGTCGCAAATCTGTTCAATCAGTAGGATAATATACATAGTACTATTAAAATAAATAGGAATACATTTGTGACTGATGCAAACTTACGGCTTCCTCATTTATATAATAATAACCTTTTCGGTTCATGTATAAATAAATGGGTTGGTATTATCTTTGAAGAAGGGGAATGTATAGCAATGTATGTGTAATCGATGGCACCAATCATAGCTTTTATATTGAATTTTCTGAATCCGAAATTAAAATAAATATTTAAATAAATTATAGTTAAAATAACTTAGGTTAGTAGTTTTGAGGATGCAAAATCATCATTTGTCGCAGGAAAACAAACTGTATGACCCTTTTTGGACTAATAGCATATTTCGCGAATAGAGCGAGAAACTGATATTATTGTCTTGGCACAACACATTCGCTAGAAAATGCTGAACGCTGACAAACCTGATTTCAAAGGAAAAAGTTGTCTTATGACTATAGAACATTTTTAATTAATTTTTCGGTAATCAAATATTTTTAATGAAAATTGCTTCCGCTGTCTCTCAATGACCTTAGCATTCTCCTCGGTTCGAGGTTTTCTCTTTTTTTGCTGCCAAAATTGCACAAAATTTGCTTGTCAGCTGCTGGTACTGAAATTCTTACAAATTTAGTGACGTATGTAAGGAGCTTTCTCTAGGCGATAGTTGACATGACATATGTAAGTTTTCCTACAAAATGTGCCTTACAAAAAAGATCAGTTGTTGCATTATGTTTGTATTTATAAAGAGCCAATAATAGAGCTGGGTTTGATTGAATGTTTTTTTGAAAAATTTTGAAAATCGAAATATCTATCACAATTTTGGGGGTGAAGATCTGATTTAAAAGTTTGTTTGACATTATTTTCATCCAAATGAGTTAAAACCTAACTGCGCTAGTACTTATTTGTCCACCATAGTTGCTATTAGACGTGTTCCAAAAACGTTCTTTCATGCGAACAGTTCCGCTTCATACTGTCTTTTAAAGTAAAAACTTAGCAAATTATTTTGTTTGGTTCCTTGAAGCAAATTCTTTTTGTTTTTTTTTATTGAAATGATAAAAATTTTAAATAGTACATATCATTGAATTACACATACTCTAAGCTATCAAGTAATTTTAGTATAATTAAATATTGATGTACAATAGCCAAATACAAAGAAAATCATTTAGATAGCTTTAGAGGATATATCCTTCCGCCATCAATTTTGTGTTAGTGATCATATGGTTTGTTGCGCTTCAATCTTCGATTCAGCTCAGAAGTATTGAGAAGGCTACGCGCCTCAGGGTTGATATGTTGACCTAGTTTCTTCGCATGAGCTGATGTTTGTTATTCTATGACTTCAGCCTTATGTATTATGGTGCGTTTACTGATGTTTTTAAGAATTTATTTTGGAATTTTTGCCACAAAGCTGTATTCCGCATATCCACACTGGTTTAAGAATTTAATTAGATATGTATAAGTAATTTATTAGGAGTAGAGAGAGAGGGTTGACTTTCTCTGGGAAAGCCATTACATTTTTCTTATTTTCATTGATAATTCCATTTTTGAGCACGCTCTTTCAGTGTCATTTGACAACACAATATATTTATTGACAAGTATCGGATCTTTTATTAGTGAAAGCCACATGTATCGATATTGATTCATTAATCATTATGCGCCATTTCTTAGTCCAACTGGCAATGTTGTTGACAGAATCTTGAAGTTTCAGCGTAGATTCTTCTTCATATTAACCTACTGCTAAGAATCAGGTATCATCAGTGAAGGTTGCTGTTGTAGTATTTAGCGACACAGGCAAGTCGATTGTGAATTGCACATATAAAATAGGTCTAAGAATGCTTCCGTGAACCCCTGTATTTATTGACTGTAAATTTGAGTAAGTATTATCACATTTCATTATAAAGTATCTGTTTAGAAGATACGATGAGAGAAAATCTGAATATTGATTTGGAAGCAGTGTTTCTAATTCATGGATTAGGTCTTCTCAAGGGCTTGGGCTACATCAAGAAATACTGAGGAGCAGACTTTCTTAGATACCATGGCTTCTTCTATTACATCTCTAATCCTGTGCACTTTTTTAATTGTTAAGTGGTTTGTTCGAAATCTGAATTAGTTGCTGAATGTTGCCTTTATTTTCAATGATTTGCTTCAGCTGCTTTAATGTAATTTTTTATGTGTTAGTGGAATTTTTAGTTTAAGGCTATTAATTTCGAAATAATTTCATTAACTTTTGTTAATGAAATGTAGTGTTGGTCTTGCTATATTTCTGTGAAGGTGTCCACTTGTTAACGTTCATACGGCTGAAAGGTTTATGGGATGTGGGCAGCAAAGACTATAGCTTTTTCGAGGTCACTTTTGACCCAAGACCCATCTTATCTTCTACTAGGTGGGTTTAACATAATAGGTCTATTTAAATCTTTGGTAGATTTCCGTAAGGAGTAATCTGTACTCTTGTTAGCTGTAAGTATTTCAACATTTCATATACAACTGATGTATTTTCGTCTTGTTGGAAGGTTGCCAATGTCCAACCAGTTCCTAAAAATAGAAAGACTACAGACCCTGTGAACTATCGCCCATCGCAATCTGTTCTACGCTATCCAAAGTCATGGAAAGTATAGTTAATTTCCACTTTGTCAAATATCTTGAGCAAAACGAATTGCTTAATGACCACCAATACGGTTTCTGTCGAAATCGCTCTACGGGCGATCTCATTGCGGTCCTCACCGAGTACTGGTACCATAGTGTCCATGGATCAGGTGAGAGCAAAGCTGTTGCTCCGGATATATCAAAGGCGGTTGGGTGTGGCATAAAGCATTGGTGTCAAAACTGAGCGCGTACGGCAGTAACTTCACACGATGGATCACGAATTTTCTAAGCGGCCGCTCTATCCGTGTTGTGATAGTCGGCATTGTTTCGGATTATCTTACCCTTAATGCTGGAGTGCCACAGGGTTCTATCCGCTCCCCTACTATTTTCCTTATCTTCATTAATGACCTTCTGTCATTAACGAAGTGGGATTCTTCTTTACTCGTTTGTAAAAGACAGCACCATTTCTCATTCATATACGTGTTCAAAACGCCCTAACTCTTTGGAGATTGACAGGAAAATGCATATTGCGGAGACAGCGACTCTTGATGTTCTGGGCACGTCCATCCAATTTGATGTTCGTTGGAATAAACACATTTTTCACGTGTTTTTCATGCAGCCAAGTGTCTCGGCTTTCTTGGGCGCTGTCAAAAATATTTAACTCCGACTGATCTCCGCATGATCTACACAACCTATATGCGTCCTAAATTGGAGTATAATTCGCACCTTTGGGCTGAAGCTTCACGATCGCAACTGGAGCTCCTGGACCGTATTCAACATCGAGCGATAAAGCTAATAGGAGACAGTAGAGTTTCCAGCTCTATTGACTCCTTACAACATCGTCGAAACGTAGCTTGCATCTCTCTGTTTTGCCGTTACTTTCACGGTAGATGTTCTTCTGAGATGCGCAAGCTAATGCCGCCAGTTCGTGTGTTCCCCGGAGCTACGCGAACAGCAAGCGGAACTCACATATTCCACGTAGACACGGTGTTCGACCGCACTACGCATTACAGAGAAAGTTTTTTTTGTTGAAGGATAAGTTTTTTATTTCTTTAATTTCTTTGTTTAACAGTTGGGTTTTTTTATTAAGCTCAGTTTTGAGTAGAGGTTGTCTGGTTTCTTTCTTGAATTTTCTTTCCAGGTTTCCTTTTCGTTTTTTGTTAGTGATAAGCCTTGAAGCTAATGATATAAACCATCAATTATGAGAGGCTGTTAGGTGTGTTCGACAGGAAGATATTTCGTAAGATCTATGGTCCAATATGCGTGGATGACGTGTATCGAATAAGATGGACCAATGAACTGTATGTCGAAACTGACACAATCAAGCGCATAAAAATCCTTGTGCGCGTGTAACATTCAAGCGCATACGCTGCATATAACAACAACAACTCATATGCAGTCCGTATGTGTGTGCAAACCTTAAAGTGCATACGCTGCATATCAGAGGTGTCAAGTCTCACCATGCGATCGAACCATCAATGGATCAAGTGACTGCATGGAACCATCGACGCTCGCTCCGTAGGACCGCTAACCGCAGCATTAAATTAGTATAAGAACACCTACTTGTTAGCGAGTTAGACAATTAAGTTTAACTGTAAAAGCTGAAACATATTGTAAAATAATAAATTAGTTTAATTTGAAGTCTTTGTCGTTTTAATTTGAGCATGTGTTCGCTCGGTAAATTATATTTTTAAGGTCGAGGGACTCGTCCTCGTTAACTGGCGCCCGAGCAGGGACAGGTCTACCATGTGCTTAAAGGTAATTCCTAGCGATATTTACTGTCACCAAGAACACTGTCCCCATGAGAACACAATGAAGTGTTGGCGCGAAAGTGAAAATTCCTGTGTACCCATGAGAACACACAGGAGATCGCAAAAGGTTTACCTAAAGCCAGTGGAGATAACCTGTGCCTTAGTAGGTTGTCCACAAGAATAAATGCGAACAACTAAAATGGATAACACAGACCTTCCGTGACCGGTTCCAAAAGAAATAAAAAAATTTTTTAAACCTTTGTGTTTCAGAAAAAAGTAAATAAAAAACAGTGTGCGGTAAAATTATTTGTAAAGCTATTTGGACAAAGTGAAAGGTTACTAAGCAACAGAACACTTAACAGGAAAAAAACAAATATTACCTGTTTTAAATAATCCAGTGTCGGAATTTGATATATTGAAGCTCGTACAAGATGAATGCAATTTATTTGTAAGTAAAACTATAACTATAAGAAAAATAAAATTGTTTAAAAATATTATGTGCACGTCCTGGAAAAAAAGACCTAATTTTATGTGCAATCAGTGTGAACCAACACATATTTAAAAAGAAAAAATTTGTAGAGAATAAATAGAAGGGCTCTGAGTGTAAAAATTTGTATATTTGTTCAATCCTTTTTTGAAAATAAAAATTGTAAAAATATTTTGGTATGGAATCACTTCGAAAAACAGTTACAGAATTGACCAGTGCAGTTAATGCCATGTTTGCCTGCTGGAACGCTCGTGTCAAGCACCAGAAAAGAAATTAGCGGAATTAAAAGAAATAAGCAGGCTTCCAGATAGTGTTAAGGAACTTCAAATTTTTGAAGGGAACCCAGCACTCTATGTATCGATACCCTCTGTGGAGGGTGTCCTTAAGGATTACGAAATTGTTCGGGGTAAGCCAATTTATAGGGCCATCTTAACCGTCGGAAAGAATGGACACCGACGAAACTGTTCAAACCCGACGGGTTAACTATATGAACAAGCCACTCGGAAATAACCATTTCAAACCATTACCAACCCAAACAGCAGCGTCTCTACAACACCGAGACAGTAAACGAGTCGCGTCACGCTCCTGAAAAAGGATTGGAGGCTGCCTACGGCAAAGTGACCGAAAGTAACGCAGAAGACCAACTAAATTTTGTGGTAGGAGCCTATCCAGCGTTCCTTACATAAAATATATCACGAAAGAAGGCACCGTGCTTAAATTCCTAGTAGACACGGGAGCCAATAAAAATTTTATAAGTTTGCTGTACAATCGGCTAGCGACCGTATTCCCATTAAAAATGAGATAAAGGGAAGATTCTTTAAAGAAATTGGCAACTACTCCGTATTAACTTTCTATGTACTGCCGGGACTTGAATCCTTCGATGGCATCATTGTAGACGACACCTTAAAACAACTTGAGGCGTTAATCGATCGCAAAAAGGATTTATTAACTTTAAAACCTAACATCAAAATTCCACTATTCGAAAAGTTCTCAACAGAAGTAAACTACGTCGTCAACGGTAATCTGTCCAACAATGCGAGGGCTAATATAGAAAACTTATTAGAAAAATATAAAACACTATGAGGAAATTCACACAGCTGTTAGGGCCGAAATTAAGACAACCACCTATCAAACTATATATACTAAGAGTAACCTTTATCCTGCCTGTATGAGAACCGAAGTAGACAATCAAATAAATGAACTTTTGAACTAAGGTATCATCCGTCCTTCAAAAAGTCCTTTTAATTCTCCCATATGGATTGTTCCAAAAAAACCAAAGCACACAGGGGAGAAACAATACCGCATGGTAGTAGATTTTAAACGCTTAAATTCATTAACGTTTCCAGACACTTACCCAATTCCTGACATTAATTCCACACTTGCTAGTTTGGGCAAAGCTAAATACTTCACCACTTTAGACCTTACATCGGGGTTCCACCAAATTCCAATGAAAAATTCAGATATTCCGAAAACAGCGTTCTCTACCATGAATGGAAAGTATGAATTTTTGAGACTCCCATTTGGATTGAAGAATGCTCCTGAAATTTTTCAAAGAATGATAGACGTTGTTTTTAAAGAATTCATTGGAAAAATCTGCTATGTATGCATAGACGATATAATAGTGTTTGGTGGAAATGAAGAGGATCACTTGAGGAACATCGATACAATATTCTCTAGAAAAAACACATTTTATGAGGACCAAAGTCGAAAATTTGAGGGAACTCAAAGGATTCTTAGGAATGACTTTGTATTACAGAAATTTTATTAGGGATTATGCCAAGGTGGTGAAACCACTTACAAATCTAACGCGACAGGAGAATGCTCAAGTTAAAGTAAATGTATCCAGAAAGTTTCCTATCAAATTGGACGGAGAAGCCCTTGAAGCTTTTAAGGATCTGAAAAAACTTATTATATCACCTGAAGTCCTTGCGTTCCCTGATTTCGAAAAGCCATTCAGCTTAACCACTGATGCCTCTAATATGCTATTGGGGCTCTCACAAGATGTGACAAGAAAAAATAAACCCGTAATAGAACAGAGGAAAACTATGCAACTATGAGAAAGAGATGTTAGCAATCGTGTAGGCTCTCCATACTTACGGTCGTATCTATACGGAGTTGCCGATGCTCTCTCTAGGTTCAAAACTCAGTTGAATCATCTCTCAGACTCTCATACAGAAAGAGACTCTCATACTCTGTACGTACCATGCATAGTTCAGAACAAGATGCCACCGATTTAATCCCACACGTCGAGGCACCGCTCAATGTATTCAGGAATCAGTTAGTAATTAAGCTAGGGAATGGTTACATGGTGGTCACTGTGGTGTAGTGGTAGTGCGTTGGACTGCTACGCAGAGTGTCCGGGGTCTCGGCACAGTCAAAATCAAAAAGTAGAAAAAATAATTTTTTTACACGGCACCATTTCTTGGCAGGCAATGGCAAACCTACAAGAGTAAAAATTACCTGTGAAAAGCTTTTCACTTCTCCGGTCGGATTCGGCATTAAACTGTAGGTCCCTTCCATTCGTGTACAAATATAACACGCACAACATGAGTGGATGCGAAAAGTTCGGCCTAGGCCCTCCATGGGCTGTTGTGCCATTAAAAGTAAGAAGTAAAGAGTTACATTGCTCAGAGCAAGCAAATCCGGGGTATAACCGCCATTATATTTCAATAACTACAATCAATTAGGATGATCTTGTTGGAACACTAAAAAAATTTCTCAATCCTTCAGTAATTAATGGTATTAAAGAACCCGAATCTGACCTGCAGCTCTTGCAAAATGTCTATATTAAACATTTTACGCGGTATAAAATCCGTGTATAAAGACTTGGGGAAGATGTGGCAAATGAAGATAGAATTTGGCAGATAATAGAAGACGAGCATCGTAGAGCCCATAGAAATCCACGTGAAAATGTAGGACAAATTCTAGAAAGGTACTATTTCCCTCGCATGAACAAGTAGTCTGATAAGAAATTATACATCCAGCTGCCAAACATGTAAATTCAACAAGTATGATACTTAGGCATCCCCTCAAGATGAAGCTGCAACCAACCCTTGTTCCAAAGTACCCAAGCGAAATTCTCCACGTCGATATTTTTGAAATAAAAAATGAAAAATTCCTTAGCTGTATCGACAAATTTTCAAAATTTACCAAATTGTTTCATGTTAAAAATAAGTCGGCATGGCATCTACGAGCTAAGCTAACGAAAGTCATCCATTACTTTACTATTCCAAGAATGATTGTTACAGATAATGAAAGGAGGTTCTTAAGCCCAACAATTTTGAATTTCCTTACGGCAATGGGTATCGAACTTAATAGAACGCAAACACAAAGAAGTGAAGTAAACGGGCAGAAAGATTTCATTCTACGCTGATTGAAACGTCTCAACAAAGAATATACACGATTTGGGGTGAAGGAATTATTGCACATAGCCATAGACCGTTACAATAACTCGAGTCATTTTGTAACTAACAGGAAGCCTAGCAACATTTTTTTTTAACAGGTCACAACGAATCAATTATTAAAATCTGCTAAATTTCAGGGACAATTTGAATAATTAAAAGAAACTAAGAATCAAGAAATCTTAGGCAGAATAAAAATAGAACTGACCCAAAAAAATATGAAGTAGGGAAAACGGTGTATATTGCCGACAAGCAAATTAAAAGGAAGCACAAACGGCGTTATAAAAAAGAGCTGGTGGCCATAGTCTCAAAACTGAGACTGGCAAAAAATTGCACAAATGCCACGTCAAAAATATCAAATAATTTTTAAGAAAATGCTAAAAATGGCTAATACCAAAATATTGAATCATAAAAGCCTTTAAATAAAAAAAGAATTAGCTTTGAAAAATATCGCTTGCAGCGAAAAAAAGCAGAAATGTAAAAAATAGCTATATTCAATCATGAAAGCCATGATATATAAAACAGAATTGGCTTTGGAAAAACATAGCTTATAGCGAACAAAAAAATTAAAAATGTAAGAAAATGATATAATACACACTTTCCTTTGTGAGATAAAGTTGTAGTTTCAGACTTATCCTATTAGCAACGGTGCAAGGCATGCATATCCTCGAGTACAAAGACGCTGTCATCTCTATCAAGGACGGCAATGGATGAATCATAGATGGGCATTTCAACTTGATTCATATCATAGATTTAGGCAGGTTCGAACATCTCCTGAACGATGCAATGAGTACTGTGGAGGGTGCTATACAAAATCACGACATGAAGATAGTTATCCAGTACCACGTTCAACGAATCTGCGATCGTATTAATTTATTAAAGGGAAAATCAAGGTCAGCACGGTTGGTCAACTGGATCGGTTCTGCATGGAAATTGTTAGCAGGCAGTCCAGACGCAGCTGATTGGGACGAGATCCTTCAAAGTCAGCAATTTATCATCAACAACAACAACCAATGTAAAGTAAACGACAAATTTTTTGGCGTAACGCAAGACGTAATTGAAAAAATGAACTCCATACTAGAACGGTTCAACAATGAAATTAAATCATGCTAAATGAAATTTTGATAATCAAAGAAGAAATTGACGAAATTATACGTGCCTGCCAAATGGCCAAAGGTGGAATCGTCAATACGAACCTCCTTGATAAAGAAGAAATAAATCAGATCGTGAGCGAAATCGAAACGCTGCCTTATGCCAACGAGGTCAAAGCCATTGAGTATGGTAAACGATCCATTTACACCAATGGTACTGTATTGCTTTACATCCTCTCCATGCCCAAAGTAAGGAGTGAAGAGTAAAACCTACTGATAGCAAGGGCATCTATCAAAGATGACAAGCAGGTCGACCTAGAATTTACACAGTTGCTGATTAACCACCGGGGAACCTACGGCATAATCAGCAATTGCCTCTCAATAGGCAATACAACGATGTGCTAAGAAAAGTCAGTGCAAAAACTATCTGAAGAAGACTGCATAGTCAAGCTGCTTAAGAGTGGTCACTGTACTTACAAAACAAACAAGGCAGTTGTTGTTGACTACATTAAAGAGAACACAATTTTTCTAACAAATTTTAATGATACCATATATTCTGGGACTACTTCCAGGTCTTTAGCAGGTACATTCGTAGTTCAGTTCAGCAAAAAGACAATCAGGATAAGGGACAAGACCTATTCAAGTTTCGGAACGCGAAACCTCCAGGCATTGCCATCAGCCCTTGTGAGCGTTTCCAGCAAAGGTCATAAAATCGACATAGACTATGTTCACGCATTAAGCCTAAAAAATATTGACCGCCTAACTAACCTAACAACAAAATACGAAGTTTCTGTCATTGCAGTCGCTCTATGCATATGGCGACGAGTTTATGGCAAACTCAATATCCCTGCCGTCAACCACCAACCGCAGGAATCAACCCACTAACCATCCTTAATCCAGTTAGATCTACGGGACGTAAATTTTTGAAGGGGGAGGAGTTACAAACCCCCATCCAACGACAAGTTCCCATCCAACAACGCGTGCAACCTTCAAGTGCATGCGCCGCATATCGCAACAAAAACTCACATGCGCGTGCAAATCTTTAAGTGCATACGCTGCACATCAGAGGTGTCAAATCTCACCGTGCGACCGAACCATCAATGGATCAAGTGACTGCATGGAACCATCGACGCTCGTAACCGTGGGACCGCTGACCGCTGACCGCAGCAATAAATTAGTATAAGAACACCTACTTGTTAGCGAGTAAGGCAATTGAAGTTTAACTGGAAAAGCTAAACACGTGGTAAAATAATAAATATTTTTAATTTGAAGTCTTTGTCGTTTGAATTCGAGCAAGTGTTCGCTCGAGGTCGAGGGACTCGTCCTCGTTAATTTGGATATTCGACCTACAAGCTCAGATGGATGTTACCTACACTGAATTGTCTAAAGCGTCTGACAAAGTTGATCATCAAATTCTTTTGCAAAAGTTGCACAATTATGGTAGTAGTGGAACACTATTAACATTCTTTGGCAGTTTTCTAAGCGATAGAAAACTTTTTGTAAAAATTGGATCTTAAATCGGGCACGTTAGTGCAGCTGAAATATATGGCAAGTTGTTTGCAAGCATATAAAGCGGATTTTAAGCATTCCAACTACTCTTTTACCAATATTACGTGCTTTGGCATGTTGCAGATTGAATTTAGACCAAAACGGTTTTTTACTACAAGATATGTGATACACATAAATACCACGAAATTTGAATTCCTTATTTATTCGATTTTCTTTTAATATTATTATTATTACACAACATTCCCATCCTTGAGTATGCATCTCCTGTCTAGAATCCCTAATATAATTACTACATAAGTACATAAAACTGAATCAGCACTAGTACTTTTTGTTGAAATCTTCCACCGTATGGAAAAAAAAACCTACTTATTATACTAAATCGATAAAAAGCTGAAAATTTTGCGTATGAAGTTGTATAGAATATCTATTTGAATATACGCAGTAAATTACATATTTTCACGTACATCATAAGTGGAAGCGAAAAGCTCGGCCTTTGGCGCTAAATGCGGTCATAGTCGACACTGATAAACTGAAGTTCATTGTAAAAAAGGCATAACACTTGCCACTGTCTATCTTGGCTGTCTATCTCTTTTTCGGTGTCCTGTGATTTCATTCCTCCTTTCATTCTCCCTCCTTCTTTCTGCCACCTATCAATCTTCCTTCCAATCAATACAATGCTCTGCATTCATATGGGTACACCCTGAGTATTGAATGTATGTATATAAAAATAAATAATAAAAAAAAATTTTCCCGCAAAGCGGTTTCATCGGTCACCGATCCATGCGTTATGCAGATGCACTCCTCGGTCTTATTGGGATTCGTTGGTTTCGAAATAATAAATTATTATATAATTATAATTATTATAATATAATTATAATTATAAAAATAATTATTATAATATAATTATAATTAATAAATTATTATACAAATAAGAAAATTAATTAATTAAAAAAAAATATGTTTTCAAGTTATTTCTAAGATATTATTAAAATTCCAGATATTCTACCAAATGAACGACGATTTTTAGATATATACGAAAAATATTTGTCTGCAAATATGTATGGGTAAAATGTAAAATTTTAGAGGTTTTTGAACTTTGAACTTCTATATCTTATAATCTATAGACGATAAAAAAATTATGTTCGAAACTTCAACAGAGCAAGTTAAACAGTTTTTTTTTTGAAATAAGTATTCATAGTTTATCCAAATTGGTTTATCCATTAACAGGTTATTGTTAAATGACTACACAGCAGTTCGCGTTCAGCCCGAACTAACCAAACAATAAAACAAAACAGCAACAACAACCATCATCCCAGCGACTAATAAAACATACACCACACTTTTTATTTTATGTATATGTTTTATTGTAATTATTTGCTTAAAGCAAAAACTGCAATCCTCCGTGAGCATTTTGTTATATATTGATTCAGAATTAAATTTAAATACAGATTTTCACATTTTTCAATATAAACGCGCTTTGTGACTAAACTTTGCTGTCTAGCATCGTGTATGCTCAACTTTTACTTTTTTTTGCCTTACTACAAATTTATCCATCGTTTATCGGTGTTATTTCAACCCTCTTCAAAAAATGTATAGCAGCAAACCGGGTTCAATTGTACATGAATTGTCTTTTTGCTTTCCAGTTCATAGTAGGGGTGAGATTAAAATATTGCTTATGTCACTGTCGAGTCTGTTTCTCGAATAATTATCTTTATTCTTCTTCTAACTAAACAGACACAAAATTAAAGTCAGCTGTCTAGGTAAGTTGGCTGCAAACTCAAACTAAACAACGTGGAGTTGCCCAATTTTAACTAAAACTCTTTTTAAGGTTGGCAAAAATGCTCAAAATATAATTGGTCAATTAAATGAAGATGAATCACTAAGTTAAACTGAAATAAATTGTGGTTGGCGAAAATATGATAAATTTATATTTTATTGAAGCATTTGCCGTGTGGCTAATTACCCACCCACAAAATTACATACATTGTCCTTATTGATAGACTTCGTTTTACTCTATGCGACACCGATATGGGATGTAGCCAAAAACACCAATTTCAAGTTAAACGTTATTTGCTTGTTTACTTTTGATATTTTTGCCTTCTATTGTTCTATTGAAGGAACTAAACTGTAACTACCATAAGTAAAGGGTGTTTTTTGATTGCTTGGTTTCTGTCAATTCAAAAAAACACAGAAATTTTACAAAAGTGAATGAAATTTTTATTTGGATCGATAAATTAATTCATGCCATTTACTTTTTAAAGATAATTTCACTTAAATGTTGCCCGCAGCTACGCTTCAAGTAGTCCATTCTGAAGGTCCAGTTTTGGCACACTTTTTCACACATTTCGGCCGGAATCTCACCAATGACGCGTGCAATGTTGGATTCCAAAGCAGCAATTGTGTTAGGCTTGCCCCTATAGACAAGAGACTTAACATAGTCTAACGGTGTCAAATCACACGATCTTGGTGGCCAATTGACTGCACCAAAACGTGAGATTAAGTGCTCACCAAATTCGCCTCTCAATTAATGCATGGTTTCGCGTTCAGTGTGGCATCGTCCTGTTGGAAGTGAATTTCCTAAGGTTAGTCTTCACTCCAATTACGGCAATTATGCTTATTCACGTATCCATTGAGCTAAGAAATAGACAACCACAAAATGGACATAGCTTGCGAAACACATTTTTCACACAGCACGAATTTTGGTAATATGGTAAATTTCAATAATTTGCAAACGTTGTTCAAGGGGAAGTCTATTCATGATGAAATGGCAAACCAAATTGAGCATTTCTTACTTTGACACATCTCAAGAATCACGCGTGAACTGTCAGAAATATAAACTTCAAAAACCAAGTAGCAAAAAAATCACCCTTTATAAGTAATAAATGACATATTTCTTGAAAAACTTACCACAGTTTCAGAGATTGACTCCATTTTTAATAATTTTTTTAAATTCTTCGTTACTAAATTAGGTTTTATATAGAGTTGAATCTCTCCTCTTCCTTACTGTAAAAATATTTTGAAGGCTGAAAATAAAAATAAATATAAGTGATTAAGTACTTTTGAGTATTGAGTACTTCGGACCATCTGTCACACGACACCACACTAAATTTCAAACTGATTCATGGGTTAGTTTTTATTTGGCAGCCATTAGTATCACACGTGTTTCGTGTTTCGCGATAAAATGGAAAAAGAACATGTAAACATGCGAAGAAATAAAAGCGAAGTTGGATGCTGTCTATGGGGACCCTTCACCATCTATGACAACCGTAAGATATTGGTTCAACGAATTTAAACGTGGTCGTACATCGGTTTTTGATGAGGAGCGCCCAGGCCGCCCGGCAGCTGTGGTTACCGAGGAAATCGTTGAAAAGGTCCACGACATGATTCTCGCTGATCGCCGAACGAAAGTGCGCGAAGTAGCAGAGGTCGTAGGATTGTCGTACGGAACGGTAATTAATATTTTACATGATAGGTTAAGCATGAGAAAGGTGTCGGCCCGATGGGTGCCGCGATTGCCTACGGTGGACAACAAGCCGGTACGGAATTGTCGCGGCCAAATTGCATGAATTGAACTACGAATTGCTGCCGCACCCACCGTGCTCGCCCGACTTGGCTCCCTGTGACTTCTTTTTGTTCCCCAACATGAAAACGTGGCTCGGGGGGTAAAAATTCAGCGCAAGCGAGGAGGTTATCGTCGAGACAGAATCGTATTTTGAATAATTTGACAAATCGTATTTTTTGGAGAGGTTAGAGAAATGGCAGAAACGTTGGGAAAAGTGTATTGTACTTAAAGGAGATTACGTTGAAAAATAGAAAAATTTTTTTTTTAAAAACTTGGCTCTTTATTCCTATTAATCTTACCTCGTATGTTACGTTGTCAAATCGAAGAAAAAAAATATTGGTAAGTAAATAGAATGTATATTTTTTTATTTTTGTATGTTTTGAAAAAAAAAAAAATATCATCGTTGCATAGAATCGGGTGTTTTATTTTAGAGGCGGGGAATTGAAGTAAAACTCAGAAAAATATTAATATCCTTCATGGATATTATGGCTTTATTTTAAAGATAATTTTGACGTTAGCGTTTGAATATGATTTCGGCCATGTGGCCGCTGCTGCTGGCACGTACATCTCGTAGTCTGGAGGTCCAATTTTTATACAAGTTGAATCATGTAAGCACGTAAACAAGATCTTTACGAAAATTTTCCATAAAGTCGATGGACACAAGCTTAATTGTTGAGCACGATAATAAACTACAAGACATTCTGGTGTTTTGAGAATTAGATCCAGAAAAATCCAGAAAAAGTTTGGTGCGCTTTATGTGCCGGCGGAATTATTGGTGCTAGATAAATATAAGAGGTGCTAGGCTACTACCGACGACGGAGAACTATGTGGTACGACCAAGAGTGTCGCGATGCTACTGAAGCAAAAAACGCAGTCTACAGAGCCACCCTGCAGTCAGTTGCAACGCGAGCTGCTAAGGAGCGATACAGAGAGTTGAGGAAGGAGGAGAAACGTCTTTTCAGGCACAAGAAAAGAGAAGCAGAAAGATGTGAGTTTAATGATATCGAGATGTTACGGGATAGGAACGAGGTCCAAAAATTTCTTGAAAGAATAAGACGCCTGACTGGTGGTTTGAAGACCGGGCCACTACCTGCAAGAATGAAGACGAAATCTGGTGACAGATGTTCACTGCATAATGAGATTACGGAGGGAGTACTTTTCGCAGCTGCATAATGGCGATGACGGCAATAATCCCGGCATTGCGGAATCTGCTCCGAAAACCCCAATCACTGATAGCTTTGAAGTACCGCCCTTCGACTATGAGGAGGTCTTAACAGCCATCTCTCGGCTGAAAAACAATAAGGCTGCAGGTGCAGATGGCCTGCCTGCTGAGTTGTTTAAGACCGGAAAAAAACGCATGCATGAGCTTCTATGCAGAATATGGTCAGATGAAAGCATGCCAAGTGATTGGAACCTCAGCGTACTCTGCCCAATCCATAAGAAAGGTGACTCCACGATCTGCGCCAACTACCGTGGGATAAGCCTTCTTAATATTGCATATAAGGTTCTATCGAGCGTACTGCGCAAAAGACTGAAGTCCATCGTCAACAAACTGTTTGGACCTCATCAGTGTGGCTTCAGGCCAGGTAAATCCACCATCGACCAGATATTCACACTATGCCAAATCCTAGAAAAGACCTGAGAAAAACAGATCGACACCCACCATCTATTCGTCGATTATAAACCGGCCTTCGACAACACGATTGGGATCCCTTGTACCCCGCAATGACTGATTTTGGTATCCCTGCAAAGCTAATTCGTCTTTGCAAAATGACACTGACCGACACAACCAGCGCAGTGAAAATTGGGACAGACCTCTCCGCTCCATTTGATACCAAAAGAGGTTTCAGACAAGCTGACTCCCAATCGTGCGACTTCTTTAACCTTATGCTGTAGAAAATAATTCGAGCTGCGAACATCGACATCTCTGGCACTATCTTCTACAAGAGTGTCATGCTTCTAGCATTCGCTGATGATGTTGACATCATGGGCAAAAACGCAAAAACGTTCGAGCAGTCTGTGCAGCATTCTCCAACCTGGAAAGGGAGTTTCGTCCAGTTGTACTAGTGGTGAACGAGGACAAAACGAAATACAACGTGGACAAGGTGTATCGAATAAGATGGAATGATGAGCTGTATGAGCTGTACGCCGACACTGACATAGTCAAGCGTATAACAATCCAGCGGCTTCGTTGGTTGGGTCATGTTGAGCGAATGGAAGAAAGCGATCCGGCTAGAAGGGTGTAGGAACACGCAGAATTAAACGTCCTAATCTCCGTTGGAAAGACCAGGTACAGGGCGATCTAACTGCACTTGGCCTTATCAGCGCGTATAGCAGAGGCGACTGGCGAATCTTTATAGAGGCGGCAAAGACCGATCATCGGTTGTAGTGCCAGTTAAGTAAGTAAGTATAACATATAGAAATTCATGAATAACTACTTAAAAATTTTCCCAATGTGTTTTAATTTCGTTAAGGTTTTGTGGTTGCCGTTGCGTAGTTGGTAGTGCGCTGGCCTATTACGCAGAGTGGGGGTTCAATCTCTCGGCACAGGCAAAATCAAAAAGAAGAAAAAAAAACATTTTTCTACATACACTTCTTGGCAGGCAATGGCAAGCCTACAAGAGTAAAAATTGCTTGTGAAAAGCTTTTCACTTCGCCGTTCGGATTCGGCATAAAACTGTAGGTCCCTTTCATTCATATACAAATATAATACGCACATGAGTGGATGCGAAAAGCTCGACCTAGGCCCAACTTGGGCTTTTGTACCTTTAAAAGAAGAAGAAGGAAGTATAGTTATATCGATAGTCATACGTTAATCTCTCCAAGCTCTCATTTCACAAATTTTAAATAAGACGAGAAAGAAATGAAATTTTTGCAATAAATAAAAATTAATTAGACATAAAAAAAATCAGTTAATTTCTTCGTGATATAAACCACAAAATTTGTTTCCCTGTATTTAAGAAAATAGAAAAAAATGTCATTAACATATTCCATTTTTTATTTTATTTTACGTTCCATGGAATCAAAAATGTTGAATAGATTATAATTTTCATTGAAATTTCTAGATATTCCAGGAGAAGGATAATTTTGAACATAATTTGTTATGGACAATTCCAAGATTTTCATATGTCCAGGACTGATCGCTGTAAAAGGCACACCTGTGTATTTAAATTTGCTTAAAAAAGACTTAATAAGTATACTTGAGTTAACGAGAGAGAAAATAACTTCAAAGTATTTTTTTTCTACTGATTTTCTTTTTTAATAACAATAATTGTAGTTTTAGGACTATAAAAATCCTCTTTTGTGATTTAATATTTAGGTGTTCTTTACTAAACCTATTGAAATTAGTCGGTACTTGCAAAAACACTACACGTGCTGAATGTTCGAATTGAGTTTTTCATTCTCTGTGACATATATGTAAATCTTTAATATAAATTTATCTTTATAATTTCTTATAGTTTCTTTTTGTACCTATCGACATTTTAATCTTTAAAATATTTATAATATACAAGTGATTGTATTTATCGATATTTTCCACTAAAACTTAGTCTATCTAATAGATAGCCCATATTAGATAGTTAAATACAAATAAAACAAAATAAAATAAAAAATTTCATTTACATTTCCAATAAGGTTTTAATTTTTTATAGACTGAGTTTCGAATTTGCAGAATAATGTGGCCACAATTTTGATAAGCAAAATTTTCGAGTTTTTACCAGTCAGAATATGGACCCCAATAAAGTACTAAAACATTTCCATGTGTATGGTTTGTTGCAATCCGGTTTCCATTCGTTGAGCTATAGCTATGGTATATATTTCAACTTGAGTTTTAATTGAGATCCAGCGCATCTCGAATACATATATTATTCAATATGAAACTCAAGCTGGACTGCCAAATTGCTTTTAAAATTGGATTTATAAGCTAATGAGTTTGTATACAAATATAACACGAACAAGATGAATGGATTCGCGAAGCCCGTGAAGGGCTAAAGGGCTGTTGTGCCATTATAAGGGGAAGAAAGAAGCTAATAAGTTAAGATCCATAAATTTTCCAGGTTTTTATATACGCTATTATAACGACAAAACGAAATACTTTGTGTCCACAAAGAGTCATGGCGCCTTGGACAAATTGTTACTGTTGACAATTATACCTTTCAATTCGTCAAGGATTTCTTTTACCTAGGATCCAGAATTTATACCAACAATAATGTCAGCCTTGAGATCAAGCGGAGATTAACTCTTGCCAACAGGTGTTACTACAGGCTCAGTAGGCAATTGAGAAGCAGAGCCCTCTCTCGGCCAACGAAAATAACGCTATATAAGTCCCTCCTCCTTCCCGTCCTAATGTATGGCGCAGAGACGTGGACATTGACCATCAATGATGAGAGGCTGTTAGGAGCGCTCGAGAGGAAGATACTCTGTAAGATTTACGGACCAGTACTGCCGACACTGGCATAGTCAAACGTAAAAAAATCCAGCGTCTTCGCTGGCTGGGTTATGTTGAGCAAATGGAAGAAAGCGCTCCGGCTAGAAGGGTGTTTTATTCGAGCCACGGTGGAGGAACACGCAGAAGAGGACGTCCTAATCTCCATTGGAAGGACTAGGTACATGTCGACCTGACTGCGTTTGGCCCAGCTAAGTAAGTTAGTAGATATTATAAAACCAAAAGATGTTCACGTTTTTTATAAATAATTTTGACATGGGTCATTGACATGTTATTGTTCAAAATATGATAGCAATAAGCAAATGTAACACTGCGTTTATACGTGCAAGTGCAAGTCCTAAAAAAGCAATACATTCACAGTTTTTCACTAATACTCTCACACATTTGTTACTGGCAAGCTGATGATACTTGCAACGAAATTTGAGAAGCAGTAAATGTTTGTCACTTGCTGCAAATTAAGTCAAAAGAGGTTTAGCTAATTTACTTGGGGATTTTAGCTAATTTATTTAGAAGATATCTACAAGTGGTTGTTATATTGTATGTACGAGTAAAAGGTCGATTCCATTTTTTTTTATATACATAAATATGTTTACATCAGCATAGAAATATTAACCTACATACATATGTAAGCATATATAAACATATATACTAATGTATGTGTTTAAAACTCATATTTCTTCTAAAATGAGAGGAAAAGTGGGCAAGTAGAGTGGTTACACTTTCGACACAAACAAAAATAAATATATAGTGGCTGAGACATACATATGTACATATACGTGACTAGATGATCATGATAATGTGACTTAATAGTTTTAATCGTTTTAGAAGCGTATTTTATATTATTAGTTTTCAGATCAGGGCCCTATTGCACCAACCATTTCACTTACCATCTATCACCACCGGATGGAAACGAAGACTCAAGCGAAAAAAACCAGGTGAGCTATTACGAGTATAACAACCAAACTTTACGTGTACATGCATGTATACAAATATATAAAGTAGATTTTAATTAAATACATATATTGTAATATTAATTAATGAATTTCTCGTTAGCTTTGTTTGTACAAAAATAACTAGTTGTAATAAATAAATAATAACAACAAAAAATTATCAGTTAGTATATTTTACAAATTATCAATAAGTATTTTAATGAAGTGTAAGTGATAATGGTTGCAATAAGCTAAAACAAATTAACAAACAGCGTTAAATTTTTGATTAACTATTAACTTTTACTTTAATTTCAAAAACTAATAATGGTTTGATGAACTTAAGTTAACTGAAGCCCGTTAACTACATATAACTAGGAATGTGTGCTAGCTGCTGCCTTCCACCCGAAGTTTAGGCTCATATGGTTATAGAAGTACAATATTGCCAAGGTCGGTAAGGTAAAGAAAATTATGGTGCGTATCATCAACGAAGCCATGATCTCGATGAAGAACGAGATTTCATGCAGCACAACCATAACGAGGATGCTGATGTTTTTATTACTGTCAACTAGCCAAAAAAAAAGAATCAAGAATAACACGTCCTTCAGAAACGTCAATTACGATATAGTTGATGACTGGCTGAAGAGACCTCCACGGAATTGATGATCGAGAAAGTTTTTGTTAATTTATCGTGTCGATCTTGATCCACCAGTTGCATAATTTCATCGGCTTTTTCAGTGACTTTCAGTGCATCTTTGATTTCGAAATTTCCGCAACGGAATCAAGGAAATTAATCCTCACAGTAAACCGCACGAATTTTTCGGCATCTCTTTTTGCAGCTGTTTTACCTTTTCTATAGTAATAAAGCATCACATATCGCATTTATATTTTCAAATTAATGTAACTTTTACACAACTGTCTTCACAAAATGTAGCCTGACATAATCGGATTAGTGTTGCCAGATTTGTGGGTACCAACACCAAAAACCGAGGATACTTTTTAAATGACCCAATATAACACAGCCACCCACTACAGTGCTGCAGTTGAACATTTGTTCCCTATACATAGTCGTAACGCTATTGTTTATGTAATACCATGTTCCCATTAAGCCTACATTGCTTAGTTTCGGTAATTTTAATGGTTTATAGGCTGAAACTACGTGGAGATGCGCAATTTCGGAAAATAAATAAATGTAACCACGGAAATACTACAGTTTTTTTTATTTTTTTTATTGATACATTCAAACACTGAATGCAGAGCATTGTGTTGAAAGGAAGGAAGATTGATAGGTGGGAGGAAGAAGGAGGGAGAATGAGAGAGGGAATGCAATCACACAGGACACCGATAAAGAGATACTTAGTTTCGCCGAAACTACGTCGAAATTGAGTTAACAACTCTGATTTGATTCACTGAAATTAATATATGTACATACTATAGAAATTAATTTTTGTTTATGTTTCTTGATATGAGCATATTGAAGAAAAAGAAGAATTCTTTATGAAATTTCTATTTTTTTTTTTTAAATAAAATTTAATTTATATTTGATTGATTCATTGACTTTTATATCACACGTGTTTTAATTATTTATCTTCCACCATCTTCCACCACACTTTTTGCTTTCAAGCCAAACTATCGCCAGCATCGTCTATTGTCTCTGCAAATTCAATATATGTAAGTAGTTGCAATTAACAATTGATGCTTTCTCTGCTGCAGTTTTATCTCGTTGCTAAATATTTCGTCTATCATTTTGATTATCCTCGTATTTAAATGAAAATAACTGAAGTACTTCGCAATAATTTAAATTTTCGTCGACATTTTACACACAAGATATAAACAATGAACTGACAAACGAAACGATAAACGAAACCAAGTTGCCAATAGGAACGGTTGCAATTTCTGTCGAAACCATTTGCTGAAACTACGCAATTTGGATTCAATGGGAACATGGTATAAGTATTTTTGGAGAATAACTTTTTTATTTCTTACATAATTCCATTAATGATTAACGTTAACTTCCGCTAATTCTTTTCGGAAATAATAAATTAATCGAGGACACAAATGACGTTGTGTTTTTGGTTAATGCTTTTCGGGTTAACGGCGTATTTAACGATACTCAGCTTTGGTCAAAATTTCCGAATTTCTAATCAGAATTACCGAAATTTGATGTAACCTAACATACAACCTCTTTCGTCTATCTCTTTATTTTACGGCGTAACCTCAAATCTATGTACGAGTATATTAGCTATCAATTATAGAATACCATAAACAAGTGTTCCAAGACAACTTTCTTGCTTCAAATCTCTACCAATTTAAAGCCAAAATACAATAATTAAAAGTGACTTTAGCCGTGGTTAAAACACGTCCGAAACCTTCAATAATCAACTTATCAAATATTTTACCGATAACTAAAATGCTTCATAAGTTACAGAATCTGATAAAAACTATTAAAATTAGTAAAATTAACGCTTATCCAAAATAGTTTAAGCTTATCAAAAAATTAAGCACTTATCACATTTGTCTAACTCAATTGAATTAGTTATCAAAGTTAGGTTAGTTAGTTATCAAAGTTTGTTTATATTTTTGATAAACTTGATTTCAACTGCAATTTTTTCCGCAGTTGGTTTTTTTTGTCTGTAAAATTTAAGTTGGGTTGAGCTGTTTAGTTTTTGTGTTTAGCATATAAATTATAATAACAATTATTTACAAAACAGTCAAAAATGCATAGACATTCAGAAAATTGGCAGAGGAGAAGATAGCTGAAGAGTAGTAATAATCAAGGGATATTAAGAGGAGCTTGCGGGAAAGCAGGACCCTATTCAAGTAGCCTTAATCTATCTAATTACACAACAAAGATTCATTTGTGTATGTAAATTAAAAAATAAAATTTTTAAAAATTTTGTTTTTGTTAATTTTTGTTTTTTTTTAATAGCAATTCTTTTTTAACTGTTAAAGTTCATCAATTAGTGTACTATATTCTATGTATGAATTTTATACAGGTTTCTTTGAACATTTTTGCCACAGAGATTTGTTGTTATTCTCTCTATGGCTCATGTTCATGGATGACTGTATAAAATTCGTTTAATTTTTATATTTACATATATTTATGCCGCTTTCGAAGCCATAAACAATTTCGCGTATTGGCCTCCAATAAGTTCAGAGGGACATCCATTTTTTATTTGATACCAATAATTAAAATGTATGTAAAGAAACATTAAAATTTATACATTAATCTATAAATTTACATTTTTCGTCAACTGCTGAAATATTTTGAGATAATTTCCCAAAAAAAAGTTTTTGGGAATGAAATGCCAAAATATTAGCCATCTCTCATATGTTTAGAAACAGTAAATTATTCTCATTTTAGTGTTCCAATAATTTTCATGGGAGTTTTCTGTTCAGAATGGTAGAATGAAGAAAAATCTCCTAGGAGATTTTATTTATAATTGTGCTTTTTTTTATTTTTTTGTTGATACATTCAACACACAGCGTGTACCCCTATGAATGTAATGCTATGTGTCGATTGGAAATAATATTGATAGATGGGAGGAAGAAGGAGGGAGAATGAGAGAGGGAATGCAAAATCACAGGACACCGATAAAGATAGTTAGACAGCCATTGTGGCAAGTGTTATGCCTTTACCACAATGAACTTAATTTTTTTTTTATCAATGTCGACTATGACCGCATGTAGCGCCAAAAGCCGAGTTTTTTCGAAGCTAGGGACCTACAGTTTTATGCCGAATCCGAACGGCGAAGTGAAAAGCTTTATCATAGGTAATTTTTACTCTTGTAGGTTTGCCATTGCCTGCCAAGAGGTGGTGCCGTGTAGAAAAATCGTCTTTTTTTGATTTTTTGCCTGTACCAAGATTCCCTGGCACTCTGCTTAACAGTCCAATGCACTACCCCTACGCTACAGCGATTTGCATGTTTAATTTTTCAACAACAAAAAAGGGGAAAGAGTGGTGAGAAGTGTGATACTACATTTAGTCGAATAAAGTACTAACCTTCTTTATTATTGGTAAAATATCAAAACATAGCCGAAAAACAATTGTTTTTGCTTTAATTTGTAACTTCATTTGAACATGTATATATGTATAGTACATAAAAATCAAATAAATTGAGGTATTTTGAGTTTATTCCATTGTAGTATTTTTTGCAGTTTTTAAGGAATATAATTAATAAAGTATGAACTAGGGTTGTGCAAACAATTCGCATTCGCATTTGCGAATAATTCACATAAAGTTCAATATACGCAGTCTCAATTTTTTATGCCAGTAATTTTTTTTCATGTCTGGAAAAATAATTTGTAAAGCATCACTGAATTTAAGTTTGAAATTTTTTTAAGTTGTTGTCTTTTTTTTCGTATTAGCTTTTTCATTATTCGCACAACGCTTGTATGAACACAATGTGTGCGGAAGAATCATTGTATAATGACAACAAGATGGGATACGCAGAAAATGTTGTCATGTTGTCTGCAGCTGGAACACAATAAATGCGGCAACGACAAAATGGCGTTAATTTTATTTTTCACATTTTACATATACCGATAAAAACAAAACTTTTTAAAAGAATATTTCATTTATTTAAACCTTTTATAATTTGTTTATCTCTTATTTTGACACACGTAAAAATAAAACTAGATTGAAGTCGAGGACACCGGCAATTTGCACATTGGTGCAGTGTCGCAGTCATCATGTTCGTGTACCTAAGAATATGATACATTTAAATGTTGACTGACAGCTCAATATATAAGTTATATCCGTTTCCTAATTATATTTGTATGGGAGGTAGGTGTTGCAATTGGCCATAGTAATGAAATGAGTCAAAGTTCAGAATTTTAGCCAGCAAAAGTTATCAAAACGTCGTAATATTTGTAACGGTATGTAAAGGAAATTTCAAGTCAAAAGAAAATCGGTTAGATTAACTGGAAAAATATTCAAAAAGAAATTATAATTAAGTGGAAATTAGTGAAAAACAGAATAACAACAAATACAAGAACAGTGGGGTATATCTGTTTCAATAATACCATTCAGCGAAACTATTTAAAATTCTTCCACCATAATTCTAAGTTTCAATTTCAAATTATGAGTAGCTTGTGTGGATTACTGAAACACAAAGAACTACTAATAAGATCACTGATGAGGAACCATGGCTGGTTCCGAATCGTCTGATCTGCCTGTTCTATATACATTGTTGTTATTCCTTCTGGCAAACCTAACGTTGATTACGCCTATTTAATAAATTAGAACGATTATGTTCGTTTACTTAAATTTAATTTAATTTTAATTTTTTTAATTTTCAATTCGGAATATTTAATACCTAAAAATGCAAAACAATGGGCACGTGTAGCAAAAACAAGAAAAATCTCTGACACCTAGATTTTTTTTGTCGCCGTGGTGTAGTTGATATTGCTCTAGCCAGCTATAGAGACTGTTCAGTGTTCAAAATCAAAAAAGTAGAAAAATCTATTTTTGTACTCATCACCACCTCTTGCAGGCAATGGCAAAGCTACAATAGTAAAAATTTCCTAAGAATACCTTCTCACTTCGCCGTTCGGATTCGGAAAAGCACGGCCTAGGCTGTAGTGCTATTAAAAGAAAAAAAGGAAGAAGAAACAAAATATATTTCTGATTTCGTTTACATTATGTAATGTTTTTGGTACGATATTTCAGTGTTTGTAATAAACGGATATACTATTGTATTCACTAGCGCATACAAGGGAGAGTTTTGTGGTTACACCCCTCCTCGTCCTTTGGCAACATGCATCACATATTTTTGATATATTTGATTATAAAAAAAAAATTGTGAGGGAACAAAAAAAATAACAAAAACCCCACTATTTGAAATCTGTGGATCCGCTAAATATCTATGTCCTAGCATTTTGCAGACAATAATTTTTGTAATATTTTACATCTTATGATTATTGTTTCTAATAACAATAACACAATGAAATAATATTGTTTTCTACTTTTATGATATCTACTCGTATCTACAATTTGCGGGACACAATATTTTTAAATTTTCAGTTGCAACTTACCAAAATCAATAATCAGCAATTGTGTGCAATATTTGTAAACAATATATTTATTTGCCTGCAGTTAATATTCACTTTAATTTACAACACAATTATGTATGATTTTTTACGCGAAACAACACAATTTTGTGAATTAGCAGTGGCAGAAACTCATAAACGATAATTACGATCACTACTTATTATCCCTAATACCGGTACGATCTTACGAATACTAAGTTCAAATGTCCGCCGTACTCGTACGATAGAGTGTATAATAAATGCAAATATTCCAAAAACTTTTATTCTTCTAAACAAAAACAAACATGTGTGCATATAAATAAAATGAATTAAGCGAAAAAAGAGAAATATCACACAGCTGAAAAGATATGTTTAAATACATAAGAATTCAGTTCAAATTCATATATGTACATATGTCTGTATAAACAAAAATAAACTTAAAAGATTTAAATAAGTAAAGAATTCTGATTTTTCAAAGCATCATTTCTTAATTTGTTTGCACTAAGGATCACAGTCCCGAGATCTCGAAAAATTGGCAATGCCGGGATTATACATATTTTAATTTTTAAAAGAAGTAATCGTGTACAACCAACTAATGTATTTTCATATGGAATCTCCGGGACCTGTATAATTTCTCCGGTATTGATAGACTTTTCTCGGTGAATTTTCGAATCGTATTCGATTTTATTCAGCGCTGAAAGATTGACAACATTTTTTCAATATTGCCTCTTATTTGGCAAAACGGTGAAACCGAATCTGGCTGCGGATTTTATCTATCGCATCAAAGATTTGAGAAATTATAATCTAAAAGTACAAAAATTAATAAAAATACGGCTTTTTCTATTTTTGATCTCAAATTTTTCGAAAACTGTAGATGATACAAATACTGTTTTCAGATTGTTCAGCATCTATAACTATTTGTTGTAGTATAGTGTTTAAATAAAAAGCCGTACCTTTGTGGTATGGCTTTTTAAATTTTTCGATCTTAAATTTCTGGTAAACTTTATGTAATACAAAGTGGCGCAAAAGTAATCACCCTATTGGAATATCGCGTGCTTAATATTCATTGATGTTCGTGCTGTGAATGCAGTCCTGTTGGAAAGAAACTCGATTAACATGTTTCGGTAGCTCTGAGCAACTACAGTCAAAAAAATATGTGCCAGTTACATTTCTTCCGTAAATACCAAACCAAACAGTTTTGGGAGCATGTTGTGGCACTTCGTGCATTATTTCAGAATTATCGGTGTTCCAGAAGCGTAAATTTTGCTTATTAATATATTCGCATGGGTGTAAGTATGCTTCATCCCTCACGATGATTTTTCTTTAGGAGTATAACGCCCCATGACTTGTTGGCTTGTCTTCTTCATGAATGCTAAAGCCAGGATGATGCCGCTTGCACAAGTAAAAGCATATTCTATGTAATAGGGTGATTAATTTTGAGCCAACTTGTATACATGTATATTCTGCTTTCCGATTTGTTCTCAGCATTGAAAATTCTATAAGAACCATCCTATACAGTTTGCTGCACTGAGTTATAAATGAGCGAGCCTAGACATGTACGCTAAGCGACTCGGATTTTAAATAGGAATAACTCTTTGAAGAGCAACTAAGAAATGGAAGCTGTTAAGGAGCATATAAGCTATTAATTTATTGTTGTGAGGTTTCATATAGGTTGTGGAAACATTTTTTGACTATGAAAAAATAATACAAATACCCTAAACAGCCATTTTTCGATTTCCGAAAACTGTAGGTGATACAAAAATTCCAGGGTTGAGCTATAAAGTGTTATCAAAAGGGACTAGAAACTTCGTAAGGTAAATTAATTAATAAAGTTGAATTGTTAGGAATCTGAAAATACTTTTAATTTAGAAAACTAATTCTGTAATATCCGGGTCTAAGTTTTGTTGTAATTGGTAACACTGACTTACAATAAAATGAGCCGTTGAGAGCAAAAGTGTAAGTCAAAAAATTCGCTGTTGATCAATATATGCAATGCGTTTAAAAAAGTTTTGTACACAATTTAATAAAAATTTAATAGATATATTAGTGTCGTATGTTATATACTTATTTTGGGAAATCGCGATTGAAGTTTGAACCCGATAGAAAACTGCAGAGTAGATTTTCTCCAAAATTAATGGGATTATTACATGAGAAATAGATTTTATCGTTTAAATAGTTTTTTCGTCGTTATTGTAAAATTTATTTATGTTTTTTGTTTTAATAGTATTTACATCTAGCAATATATTTGCGGCTAATTCAACACGTACGACAAAATTTAAGGGCAAATAAAACTAATATGTGATAGGAAACTTATATGTTGGTCTCTCTTTTATTAACTAAAATAATAATAAACATATTAAAAAATTACGACAAAATAGGTCATGACCTTGATGCATACAACAAAATCTATCTGCATATTCGAAAACTAAAGGCGATATCTAAAAACTGAAAACGTCAATCGAAAGAACTTGTTTAATTACATATAACTGCATCAATAACTCAAAACTGCCCGATACTCACATACGAGAATAATTTATCACAATAACATTTATCACTTTTTTGTAAGGATAAATATTATAAATAACCTTCTTAAATATTAAAATACGTGAGTGAGTGAAACACAGATACACTTCATTTTGCAGGTAGTGCTATATCGTTTCAAATCAATTTATAGAAACATAGAAAATATAAAAAAGTTGAATTTTTCCTATAACCGATATCGGTAAGATTTCTTCATAATTTCGCATATTAAAGAAAAAATTGATACATGAATATGGTTTTTGTCTTATGGTATATAACAAATCAATTAATTATCATATAAATTTTTAAGTTGGTTTTGAAAACGATTGAGAACAAAAACCAAGTTTTTATATATTTTATTTGTTTGAACACTTGATTTTTTATTAATTAGAAGTACCATAAAAGGAAATATCCGAAAGAATGATAAAGAAGAAGAAGAGGAAATTTTTGATTAACGATTATCTTTTACGTTAATTTCGAAAGCTTTAACGGTTTGATTTACTTCCGTTAAATTTATACCGGTAATTCAAGTCCTTTAACTATAACAAATAACTTTAACTGCTAGATGCTGCTTTCCGCCGCAAGTTTCGACTCATGTGGTTAGAGAAGTACAATAAGGTAAAGAAAATTATGGTGCGTACGGTCAAGGAAGCCATGATCTTGATTAACAACGAGACCTATATGTCGTGCAGCACAAGCAGCAATAACGAGTTGCTGATGATTTGTTTAATGCTGACACCCAACCAAAAAAAAAAAAGAAGAAGAACAACAGGTCCTGTGAAAGCGTCATTCACGATTTAGTTGATTACTGTCTGAAGAACTCCACGAAATTGGTGATAGATGCGACAAAGTTTTGGTGAACTTGTTTATGAAATATAACACAGCTACAATGCAGTTGAACGTCTGTTTTCTATAGATAGTCGTAACATTTTTTTTAAGAGTTTTTTTCCGATACAAAAAGTTAATATTTAATTTTTCTTCGGAATTAATGAACTTACTTTCTGGTTAACGCTTTTCGGGTTAACGGTGTTAATTTCTTGATAAACGATGCTCAACTCTGGGTAAATTAAGTTAGATTTGGAACATCTAACTCACTCAAAGAAATAAGCATCTAATTTGGTTTTGGTATTGATATTGAAAAGCACATAAATTTGATTTCTATTAAAAATAAGAAATTAATTTATTTTGTTTTGACATCAAGGAACGAGTAAAGGTATATGTCCCAGTTATTATGGTACCAGTTGTTATGGTACATAAAATATACAAATTTGGGATAAAATATCTACTTCTTTTAACATAAATTGAATTCTACATTCAATTACATTTTTAAATCTGCAAGGAATTTTAATTATACCGAAAGAATATTATTTTTACCACAACTACAAAAAACAAAAGATAATTGTTTACGAATGTGGAGAAAAAGAAAATGAGAAATATGTTTAATTTTGCACTGACAAAAAAACGAACTCATAATATTTACAATTCGTACAAATATACATTCATACATAATCAAAGATGTATTTTAACTTGAGTTTGATGTCGAAAATGACTATAATATTGAATTTCTTTTGTAAAGCTTGGGAAATCGCATGTAGGAAGAGAAATAATTTGCGATCTGCAATTCCACGGCTAAAATTTCAATCTACCCCTAGTAAAATTTACGGCCTTCAATAAATTTGGAAGTTAATAACAATATATTCATCTGATTTTTTTTTAAATTTCAACATTTTTCTTACTAAAGTTTGTTTAGAAAACTGGTAAAAGAAACTTTGGTGTGTTTTGTAATAATATATTGTAAGGGAATCGTTCGATTCTACAAAGAAAGAAAATTTTATCAAAATGTACTATTAGGTAATGGAATTTAAAATATTGTATAGGTATACGTCTTTTTGTGGATGAAAAATTATATCAAAAATTATCCAATTCTTCCACGAAAATTCAATGGTACACTTTGTGGTAATAAAAATATACCAAAATATCAGCAGTTTTTGTAAATATACCAAACAATTCAAAAATTTACCTTATTTATGTACCGATTTTGAGAAAATTACCATTTTTTGGTAGACCGCTATTTTTATCTATTTTATCCTGTATTGGGCAAGTAGAGCCTGTTATATACCTCGTGGAATTGCTGACGCTTTGCCTATGTTGATTGTTCGACCGAATTTTGTTTGTTTCGTTGGTGGCGCCGATAATTTTTGTGGGTGGATCTTGCTACGAGTTGGTAATGTTTGTTTTGGTATTAAGTCAATATTATTTTCGGTTTCTTTGATCGGGTCGTCAGTTTTATTTTCCATTGCGTCGCGTTCCGCTGTTGTCGGTTTGGTTTAACCACGCAGCACTTGATAGTATAATTGCCTTAGTTTTGTGTAAATGGAATGTGTTGCACCAGTATCTTCGTCTGTTTCAATGACTGAACGTGGATATCCAGTGTTTTCAACCACCTTAGCTTGCTTCCATTCACGGTGTGCTATTTTTAATCTGACCATTTAACATATCGCTGTCCACATATCGCTTCCGATTTAATATCAGTTCTTTCAATTTGTCACTCACACTGATGACAATTTTTGGTTTTAATTCGTCGACATTGATTGGTATTGGTGTTCGCGTACAACGACTGAAAACACGTTGAGCTGGCGATTTCAACACTTATTTTCGGTGTTTTGCGAAACATTAATAAGGATCGGTGCTGTCGGAAATAGATCGCCTCTAAAGATTTTTTGCTGTCTGAACATTACGTTCAGCGAATCCGTTTAACCATGGATAGTGTGGTGATGACATTCTGAGTATAAACCAGTTTTTTGCGAATGAATCAAATTCACTTGCTGTATATTTTGGTCCACCATCTGTTTCAAGTATTTCCGGTATGCCATGTGCATGTACATTCGAATGTTATTTCCTGTGTAAATTGTGCGTATTTCTTAATGCATTTTGGGTACTTTATCGTCGTCGTCAGGCCAACCACGCATAATGACTGCTTTTAGGAGTTTAAGTTTCACTTGTACGCCGCAATGTCTGATTTTCGTATCCCTGCAAAGCTCATTCGTCTTTGCAAAATGACACTGACCAACACCACCAGCGCAGTGAAAATTGGGACAGACCTCTCCGCACCATTTGATACCAAAAGAGGTTTCAGACAAGGTGACTCCCTATCGTGCGACTTCTTTAACCTTATGCTGGAGAAAATAATTCGAGCTGCGAACATCGACATCTCTGGCACTATCTTCTACAAGAGTGTCATGCTGCAAGCATACGCCTTTGATATTGACATCATTGACAAAAACGCTCGAGCAGTCAGTGCAGCATTCTCCAACCTGGAAAGGGAGCCTTGTCGAGTGGGTCTAGCGGTGAACGAGGACAAAACGAAATACCTTGTGTCAACAAACAAAGAGTCACGGCGTCTTGAACAAAATGTCACTGTTGACAACTATACTTTTGAAGTCGTCAACGATTTCGTATATCTAGGATCCAGCATAAACACCAACAATAATCTCAGCGTTGATATCAAGCGGAGACTAACTCTTGCCAACAGGTGTTACTACGGGCTCAGTAGGCAATTGGGAAGTAGAGCCCTCTGTCGACCGACGAAAATAACGCTCTTTAAGTCCCTCATCCTTCCCGTCCTAATGTATGGCGCAGAGACGTGGACATTGACCATTAATGATGAGCGGCTGTTAGGAGCGTTCGAGAGGAAGATACTCCGTAAGATCTACGGTCCAGTATGCGTGGACGAGGTGTATCGAATAAGATGGAACGATGAGCTGTATGAGCTGTACGCCGACACTGACATAGTCAAGCGTATAAAACTCCAGCGGCTTCGCTGGCTGGGTCATGTTGAGCGAATGGAAGAAGGGTGTTTTATTCGAACCACGGTGGAGGAACACGCAACTGGCGCCAGCGCGCGCATAGCAGAGGTGACTGGCGAAGTTTTGTAGAGGCGGCCAAGACCGATCATCGGTTGTAGTGCCAGTTAAGTAAGTAAGTAAGTTGATTTTGCTGTGATTTGGTTAGTGCACGTGTTGCGTATGCTACCGGTTTGCCAGTTTGCATTAAACATGCTCCCATTGATTTGTTGCTGGCATCGACAGATAATTTCACGTCCTTGTTGACGTCGTAGTAAGGCAATACTGGTGTTGTGGTTAGAGTACGCTTTATCATTTCAAAAGCAAATTGATGTTCGTCATGCCAACCTCACGCTGTTTTCTTGTGCAACAGTTCCGTCAGTTGTGACAAATTGTTTATGAATTTGCCCAAATAGTTAACCATTCCGAGCCACTTCGCAATTGTGTATGCCATCAAGCGTTAGGTTCATGACTTCCGTAAACACCTCTGACAATGATGATATACCGAATGGCATGCGCAAATAGCTAACCCTACGCTTTGCTGCCGTTTGTCTTGGCTGTGATAGTTTCCCAGCTAAATAATATCTGTTATATTAATCCAAAATGCTTGGCTTATGTACTAATTTACATAACTGTTATAATCATTGATTTGTGTATGTGTGAATGGGACCGCCCTATTATCGATCCCTTAGCTGCTGGTTATACTGGTGTTCGCTGTTCGACGAACACATCAAATTTTACCTCGTGCTGGGTGTAGTGTACATTGGTGTTTATTACAGAGTTGCTTTTTGTCAAAATTCAGTTCTTTTTGTATACCAAAAAACTTTAAACGATTTTATTAATATGGAGCGTGAAATTACTAATATAATTGAAAAATTATGAAAATAATATGAATTTTCTTCAATAGTTTTATGAATAATATATTTAATATTCACTTTTAAAAACTAAAAAAATTCGCAAGTTCGCTTTACCGCATATGAAAATAGTGATGAACAGGTTTACATACATTTTTGTTCCTTTTTTGTAGAATAACTCTTTGACACCCTGAATACTCGGCGTGCTTGGTGTATATTTCACACAGCATATCGTATTTGCTGTGAGAGTGAGTAAAAGCTCTTTTTTCGTGTTCGGGCAACAACAATTGCATGGTGTTCGCCGAGTAAAATTTGAATATAACAGCCTTATTGGTCACTTACATATTTCTTATTATTGACTTTTGGTATCTTTGAGTATTACACAAGTGTCATAGCGCAATGCAATAGGTTATGCTCAAAGCACCTTACATTCATTGCACTTCGGCAATAGTCACTTGAGTGTTATGTGTAGGGTGGCAATAGTGGTAACACCACACTTACGGTTGGTGTTGGTTCTGAAATGGGTTTAATGACGCCTGATTTAACCATTTTATCCAATTCTTTTTTTGTTTTTTCCGTCAATGCATGTGGTAATCTTCGTGCTTGAATTATTTTAAATGTTTGCTGATCAATGAAATCGATATTATATTCGAATGTGGTGCAGCAACCTAGCTTCTTTTTTAATTTTATTCACTCTAGCGACGAGCCCCATTTTTTCATACATGCTGTGTCCAAGTATAGGTTGGAGATTTTCGCTCACTATTTTAAATGTTATATTTCAACAGTTTTTGATTTGCATAACAAATGTGTTCGCCAATTACATTGATTCCATTATTGTAGGCTATCAGCCGCTTAGTCAGCGACTTTTTTAACCTTGCTTTCAATAAGTTCGCTGTTTTTTCTGATAAGACGTTGCATGTCGATATCCTGTATCCAGTTTGATTTTCAATTTATTACCGCCAATTTCTAACCTCCCATTCCATTTTTTATTTTCATCAGAATCTTCGATAGATGTGAGTTGTTTGGTTTCGATTGATCAACCATAATCGTACTCACTGCCCTTGTTGCTCGATACGTCACTGGAATCATCGCTTGATTCCGAAAGCATATGCACTTTTTTTGGTATTGATTTTTGATTGATTGTGCTTCCTATTCTTCTGCACGTATTTTTATTTCTTGTTCTTTTTTTTTGACGACACTTTATTTTTATTGATACATTCAACACATCGGGTGTACCCCTATAAATGCAGAACATTGTGTTCAAAGGAAAGAAGATTGATAGGTGGGAGGAAGAAGGAGGGAGAATGAGAGAGGGAATGCCATCACAGAAGGCACCGATAAAGAGATAGACAGCCATTGTGCAAGTGTTGTGCCTTTACCGCAATGAATTTCAATTTATCAGCCGAGCTTTTCGCATCCACTCATGTGTTAAATCAAAATGGGGTTTAATGCAGCAGGAATTACACTTTTTGTTGAAAACTGGGCAATTTCTATTGACCGCTGCCACATAGTTTACAATCAAATGTCTTTTCGTTTTCTACTGCGTTTACACCAACACTTGTTGGCCGTGCATTTGGATCACTGTTTAGCTGTGTAATTTGTTCGCTCTTTGCTCTTCAAATCCTTTTTGTTTTTTCAAGCGATAGTTCGTCTTCCACCCAAAGTTTTTGGCGAGTTGCTTCCGATTGTATGCCAAGGACGGTTTGGGCCATCACGAATTCATCAATAAAATTGGCGTGATAACTACACTTTTGAACTTGCGTACGAGAATCTTCGAATCATTCGTTTGTTTGTTGTTTGATTCTGTGAAATTGACAGCGCACTTAAGTTTTATTTTTTGCGGTATCCAAATGATTCTCTAAACTTTCTTTTTAAGCCAACAATGAGATTTTATGTTTGTAAGTTGTCAATAACTTTATTTTCCTCTCGACTAATCACTGTTTTCAAATTTGCTACTTGTATCAATTGTCATGGCTATAAAATAATTTTCGTATCCTCAAGCCATTCGCTCCATTCCTGGTCCATATCCATATTGTTGTTGATCACAAAGTGGTTTTGGTAGCTTGAGAGGCATTATAAATTTGCTCTTTCTTCTGTAATTGAGTTGTTACTGTTTTAATCTTTTCTCTTTTTTTCGATATAATTCTAATGGAGCTAACGGAATACGTTGCGTGACACTCTAACATGCGGTTTAGACAACACTGTGTTTTTGTTGTTGTAATATTTTAACTATCCCAGAATTTGCTGAGACGATGCCCCTTTTGGTTGCTGTGGTGTAGTGGTAGTGCGTTGGACTACTGCGCAGAGTGTCCGGGATTCGAATCTCGGCACAGGCAAAATCAAAAGTAGACAAAATAATTTTTCTATACGGCAATGCAGTACTTTACTCCTCTTCATATATGAATGCTACTTGCTAAAGCATATCTCATACCAACAATGCTATATGGCTGCGAAATATTTGCAAATTGTGATAGTCTAAGTAAAAATAAATTAAATATTCTTTTCAATAATATTGTTCGTTATGTGTTTGGACTAAAAAGAAGAGATCATGTTTCCCAGTATGCTAAAAGAATCCATGGCTTAACCTTTGATAACTTACTGAACTATCGAACGCTTTTATTGTTGCATAAAATTATATGCAGAACCCAGTTATTTGTTTTCGAGATTAAACTTTTCTATATCCAATCGAACTAATATGATTAACTGTTTACGTGTTTCTTGTTTAACGTCTGAAAGGCAGTTTTTTGTACACTCTGTTCGTCTTTGGAATGCACTTCCTAATAGTTTAAGATCTGGTAATAATGCTGTGCAATTCAAAAATAAACTAGCTTTATTCCTTTCTTCGCTGTAATAGGAAATAATAAAATATATCATGTTATTAAAATTTTTACGAATAGATGTTTAACGTTTAATTTTAAAGTAAAGTTTAAATTTGTATGTCATGCAATATATATTATAAGTCGTATTTAATCTTGTTTACGCTACATGCTGCCGGTACTGCTAATAAGGTTTTAAGCTTTGTTGTGCCGGTTTTCGAAAAATAAATAAAAATAAAAAAATAAATAAAATAAACACCTCTTGGCAGGCAATGGCAAACCTACAAGGGTAAAAATTGCTATGAAAAGCTTTTCACTTCGCCGGATTCACAAGCTGTGATTCGGATTCGGCATTAAACTGTAGGTCCCTTCCATTCATGTACAAATATAACACGCACAACATGAGTGGATGCGAAAAGCTAGGCCTAGGCCCTCCATGGGCTGTTGTGCCATTAAAAGTAAAGTAAAGTAAGATGCCCCTTTTAGGCAAAACTTTTCTCAGTTTGTTATATTATATTGCGTTTTATGTCGAATAACAGTGCTTGACTTTCAAAGTCCTTGAAATATATTTATTTATATTATCAAATATATATTATCCCGGGTTTCGGCACCATGAAACGTGAAGAGCAATAATGAAAGACGATTTGTCTGGTTAGCGTTCAGGATGAGACTGAGTATATTCAAATGGTATGCATGTGACAGTTATCCGAAAAAAGGCCTTAGGTTCGGCGGACATGGGCATGCTGTCCTCTTTCAACACCGCCCTTAATTTTAGGACAATAATTGCGAGACTAGATTTTGCTTACGCGGACAAAAATCTGTCTACCTAGCAGGATATGTCCACCTACCGTCAGGGTAGTTTGATGTTTTAGAGTTCTATGACTAGGTGGAGCTTAAGTTGACCCTGACAGTGAACAAAACAATAATGACATATGGCGAACAGACGGAACTGATCGAATCCTTGAATAAAATAATAATCAAAATAATCCTGGTATAATAATAATCCTGGGTACCGACCAACATACAACTTCCCACAGTACAGGAGGGTGTTGGCGGACCAACAACGACAAATACCAACCTCCATGGACATCGATCCGTCTCTTCTCCACTACAGGCAGGACAGGTCAGTGCCGCAACCATGACCAATCAGTAATCGAGCATATCAGGATCAGGGAAACTTGCTGAGGCCGACTTAAAATCACGGTAACAGTAACGCCCCTCAGAGGAACTCTATCAACTATAACACCCAAGAGGGACTATAATATGACAACAGGGAAAGAATCAGAAGAGACGATTCGACAGTGACATGCAAGACGCCGCCCAGAAGGTGCAACGCATACATAAATCACCTGGGACAGGTAGAACAAGACTACGATGCAATTGAAGATCACTAGATTGACTGACAAACTGAATACGAGGAGGCTGAATCGGATGGCAAGCTAAATTTTTTAGGACAAGGTTAGGTTTAGTAGTTGAAGGACACACTTATTTTTCAAACCATTTGGTCCATGTTATATAATTAAGTAAGTCCCCTAAATCAGTAGTAAGACAGGTCAGTCAGAAAGTATTGACCTAGGGTATTTTGCCTACAGATCGCCAGGGCTGGACAGAAGCAAAAGTAATAATGGATGGATTCCTCCTCCTCTTCGTCTTTACAGCTTCTACAAAGGTCATTTAAGGGTACTGCTAGTCCAGTGGCATGAAGGTCCAATGGGGCCGTGGTTAGTAAAAACTGTCAGTAGTTTATGAATTTGGCTTCTTCCAAGGGGTATAAGCTTCGCGGAGCGATTGGGGTTTAACTCTGTCAAATCTGCTTTGTTACTTTGTCTTTGTTGTTTACGAACGCTGTTTGGACTTTATGCTTACAAGTTGCCAGAAGTAACACCGGATAGTTTTTATGTTGTAATAGTGGCATTTTTGTGCCAAGTCTACCCATTTCATCGACCTTGTTATTACCAATTATATGGCCCGGTACCCATACAAGGTACATGTGCACTACCAACCTAGTCGACTATTAAAAGCCACTCGCTAGAGTTTTTATGGCAGGTTGATTATTACTGAATATGAATACATCACTGACTGACACTTTTTACATTTAAAACATTCTGCTGCTGCCTGTATTTCCTGTATCAGCTCAGCCTGAAAGGCAATCGATCGCTACAATAATCAGGTAATCGAAAATATAAGCTAAATCCCAGTTGCTCAGAGAATACCCCTTCCCTTACCCTACCACCCAGTTTGGATCAACCTTTCGCTGTACCTGAGTATTCACCTTCGTCACATCTTCCACCGAGGGGATGGAAATGAAGAAGTATTTAACGAAGAAAGCTGAGGGCCGGGTGTAGTCAATGTTCTTTGATGGAGCAGCAAATTCTGTAAAGATTTTAGAATGTCCCACTAAAGGTTGAGACCAGCTTTCCAGTTTAGTTCCCTATCTAGGATGAGTTCGAGATATTTAGACTGGTCCGCCTACTTTAGAGAAACTCTATTTTAAATCGGGGTTTTAAAGGCAAGAACACTGTGCTTATTGGTAAACACGGCCTGTTCGGTATTATCCAGGTTTACCCCTAGCCAAAATTTGTTGCACCAACTATTTAGAATTTTGAAAACCAATCTGAAAGAGTCCCTGGGAATTTTTCTGAAACTGCCGAGGCTACATTATCTGCACCCGCACTTCTCCAGATCTACTAATAAATCATTTAAAACCAGTTTCCATAAATCTGGTGAAAGCTCTCCTCCTTGCCGTGTTCTTCATGCTACAGCCCTACTTACGTTCAATTTACCTAGCTTGGAATTTATCACCCCATTTGTAAGCAGATATTCTACATATAAGACTTATAAAAGTCTCAACTATAGCATTAGGAAATACATTGTTAAGTGGTCCCTGCGGTGTAGTGGGTAGTGCGTGGCTTGCTAGGTTGGTAGTGAGTGGCTTGCTAGGCAAACCTACAAGAGTAAAAATTGCCTATGAAAAGCTTTTTACACCGCCGTTTGGATTCGGCATAAAACTGTAGGCCCCTTCCATTCAGGTACAAATATAACACGCACAAAAAAGAATACATTGTTAAAAGCTACTTCTATATCGAGAAAACCTACCTGTGTAGGTTTACTGCGACTTAGGTATCATTCTGGGGTTTAGATTACCCATAGTAAATGTACTTGTCAACTGCTCAAAAGCCGTTAGAAGACATGAAGATAAGCTAATAGGACGGAAGTCATTTTTTTAATTGTGAGATGCCTTCCCGCCCTTGGGTATGAAGACTACTTTAGTTTCGGTCAAGATTTCCGAGGCTTTTTGTAACTCAGAATATGTAATACCATCTGGCCCAGATGCCTTACACGTCTTAAAACTTCGTAGGGCCCACTTTATCCTTGTCCTGGTAAGGATTTTATGGACGGTAATTTTCCGATTCACAAATTCCGGATTGCGAGCATCCGGGAACGTGGGTATCGACAAAAGTTCAAGAATCTCAAGACTCGATGTGTCAAGAGTTGCTAGGACTTAACGACTTACCTCAGAAGTACTCTCATCATTGTTGCAGTACCCTTCACAAGATTACCGTTTAGTTTTCCTAAGCAACTTCTTGAAATTTCTAAGGCTTACTATGTAGAGTTGCCATTCATTTGTTCTTTTTGACTGATTAAACAGCTCCCGGCATTCTTTTGTTAGGTGAGTGATTTCCTGAGACTACCAGAGTGGTTAACTTTGCCCCTAGGTCTCATCAATGGACAAGAAACGGGCGAAGCCCTATTCCAGGCGTAAGTAATAATTTTCACAAAATCGTTTAGTAGTTTCCTCGAGGTGGCAATAGGGGATACGGGGTCCGTCATTCGATAGTGACAGCTTGATACTTTACCCAATCTCCTTTCTTTTTATTCGTTAAAGGAGCTATGCTGGGAGTCTGAATATTCAAGCTCAAATATATTGCTGATCAGGGAAAGAGAACTCATTAGAGACTCTCAAATCTTTTATGAAGTGAGCTCCCCGTTCACTGACAAGAGTTGTATCAAGAACTTCACGTCTCACAGATGTTATAAAAGTAGGTTCATTACCTACATTGAAGATATTTAGGTTAGCAATAACAATAAATTGCCCCTAATAAATTCACCTCTATCGATTGCATTGGTACTTCCCCATATATTGTTGTGAGCGTAGGCGTCAGCTCCAACAACGACGATGGCTTAGTGCCTAGCAGCTTCGGAGATCGCCCTTCCCAATGTGTCGGTGTCATGTGCTAGGTAGCTACAGACCAGCCAAATGAATGAACCTCTGCGTTTCTATTGCTAAAAATGAGACAGAAAATAAACATTGTATACATTTTTCATTATCATACAGGAACTAGGTTTACCTTCTCCGTGAGCCTAGAGCACATTATGTATTTTCGAACCCGGTACACACAAGGGCAAAGTCCTCGCATTTGGAGAGGCGGAGGATTATAGCGGCTGATTCCGGTTTTAGAGCAGTGTAGGTTAATCTGGAGCACTATCGTGGTGTCGTCCGACAATCCCGTGTTTTTATCATTATCTACCTTTTCGACAAAGCAAATATCAGTGGGAGCCTCCGGGCCTTCGTTCTCCAGCTCCGTATTTGTGGGATATATATATATACCTGTTGGCAACTTAATTCAAAACTTATTTTGAATTCATGCCGATTTAGGATAAATGGTAACCAAAAGGGCAACATTTTAAAGTAGTGGAAAAAAGCGGAGAAGATTTTACGTTTCACCAATAGTTTGAGGTTGGGCAAACGATTGGAACCTCAGCGTACAATCACTTGGCAAGCTTTCATTCGACCATATTCTGCATAGAAGCTCATGTATGCGTTTTTGAGCCCTTCGCCTCCAGTCTTTAACAACCCAGCAGACAGGCCATCTGCACCTGCAGCCTTATTGTTTTTCAGCCGAGCGATGGCTGTTAAGACCTCCTCATAGTCCGGCGGCGGTACTTCAACGCCGTCAGTCATTGGTGTTTTTGGAGTAGATTCTGCAGTGGCGGTATTATTGCCGTCATCGCCATTAAGCAGCTGCGAAAAGTGCTCCCTCCATAATCTCATTATGCCCTGGACATCTGTCACCAGATTTCCGTCTTCATTCATCAGTCAGGCGTCTTATTCTTTCAAAGAATTTTCGGACCTCGTTCCTGTCCCGTAACATTTCGACATCATTACGCGTACTCTGCCCAATCCATAAGAAAGGTGATTCCACGATCTGCGCCAACTACCGTGGGATAAGCCTTCTTAATATTGCATATAAGGTTCTATCGAGCGTACTGCGCGAAAGACTGAAGCCCAAACTCATTGGACCTTATCAATGCGGCTTCAGGCCTGGTAAATCTACCATCGACCAGATATTCACACTACGCCAAATTCTGGAAAAGACCCGAGAAAAACCGATCGACACCCACCATCTATTCGTCGATTATAAAGCCGCCTTCGACAGCACGATTAGGGATCACTTGTACGCCGCAATGTCTGATTTAGGTATCCCTGCAAAACTCATTCGTCTTTGCAAAATGACTTTGACTTACACCACCAGCGCAGCAAAAATTGGGACAGACCTTACCGCGCCATTTGATACCAAAAAAAGTTTCAGACAAGGTGACTCCCTATCGTGCGACTTCTTTAACCTTATGCTGGAGAAAATAATTCGAGATGCGAACACCGACATCTCTGGCACTATTTTCAACAACTGTCATGCTGCTAACATGCGCTGATGATATTGACATCATTGACACCAACGCTAGAGCAGTCAGTGCAGTGTTCTCCAATCTGGAAAGGAAGTCTTGTCGATTGTGTCTTGCGGTGAACAAGGACAAAACGAAATACCTTATGTCAACAAGCAAAGCGTAACGGCGTCTTGGACAAAATGTTACTGTTGACAATTATGCCTTTCAAGTCGTCAAGGATTTCGTTTACCTAGGATCCAGCATTAATACCAACAATAATTCCAGCCTTGAGATCAAGCGGAGGTTAACTCTTGCCAACAAGTGTTACTACGGGCTCAGAAGAGCCCGACCAAAATAACGCTCTATAAGTCCCTCATCCTTCCCGTCCTAATGTATGGCGCAGAGACGTGGACATTGACCATCAATGATGAGAGGCTGTTAGGAACGTTCGAGAGGAAGATACTCCGTAAGATCTACGGTCCAGTATGCGTGGACGAGGTGTATCGAATAAGATGGAACGATGAGCTGTATGAGCTGTACGCCGACACTGACATAGTCAAGCGTATAAAACTCCAGCGGCTTCGCTGGCTGGGTCATGTTGAGCGAATGGAAGAAAGCGCTCCGGCTAGAAGGGTGTTTTATTCGAACCACGGTGGAGGAACACGCAGAAGGGGACGTCCTAATCTCCGTTGGAAAGACCAGGTACAGGACGACCTGACTGCACTTGGCCTTATCAACAGGCGCCAGCGCGCACATTGCAGAGGCGAATAGCGAAGCTTTATAGAGGCGGCCAAGACCGATCATCGGTCATCATCATAGTCAGAACTATCGATAGTGGACTACCATCGATAGTGACGATAGTATCGAAAAAACTATCGATTGTTTTCCGATAGTCTTGAAAATTGTGCATGAAATATATTCCTGCTTCACATCAATTCCGGCAGAACACCCTTTTTTTGGTTTTTTGTCTTAATATCGCAACTTAAACTATTAATCTTCTTAATATAATGGAAAACTTCTGTTGCAATCAACAAACGGTGATTTTGATAAAAAATACCTGCCACGATGAAAACAGCGATATGTGTAAAAATATAACAAGCTATAAAAAATAACTGAAAACCAAAATTTTTCAACAATATGTAAATCATTTTTTATTTTTAAAGATGCCATTGATTTTTATTTAAAAATGTAAGCATGTCAACATTTTTTTCTTTTTATTGCGACCTGCGCTTTGAAATAATTTGTCCGTTTTTACTGAAAATCTTCTCCGATTCAACGGATGTGGCAGGAATACATAAAAATTTAAGCGCACAGTCCTTGAGAAAAAATAGTTCTTTGCCATTTATCTAAAAAGAAGTATTTACTACGATAAAAAAATTATAATGTCATGAATTAAAAAAATTCTTACCTTCCAAAGTAGCAAATAGCGTTTTGTGATGAGTTCGGCCTTATATATTTGTTTTTCAATATTTGCAAGTCAATCTTCGTTGACCGATATTTTTCGTTCACTCGACTCTCCAAAAAACTGAAAAATGAAGGTGTTTTGGTGCTACAAACAGCTGGTGGAAAACTTTCATCTTCTACACTATTGTTTAAATTGGTCGATGTAATAAGTATTTGAAGCTCGTTTTTAAGATGACTTGAATACGATTCAGCATTATTCTCCATTGGAAAACCTTTTTTTTTAAATCGAGGATCTAATATAATTCCAATTCCGGGTTCTTTCTGCAACTCATATTCAAACAATCTTTTTCCAACAGACTGTTTCAGAATCGCATAGTTTTTGCCTCTCGGTAGTAAAAACTTGTTGTTGAACGTCCAGAATTTTACGATGAAGACCATTTACTATTGGTATAATTAAAGAAATGGTAACATATGTACTTGCAGATGTTTGCTCGGTAGCATCTTTAAAAATTGAAAGTAACTTTTCTATCTCAAGTAGAACATTTATTTCTTCAGCAGTTAGCGTTGGAGGTGCTTGAAGGATTGATAATAGTACCTTTGATATTACATCCTTTGTTTGCAGAATTCTTTGTAACATTAAAAAAGTACTGTTCCACCTGGTTGGCACTTCTTGAATCAGACTTAATGGCTCACCATTCCGTTCTGATTTAAATTTTTCATTTGCGATGGTGCTACTTTTAAAAAAATTAACAATTGTTTTACATTTTGACAGTATTCGATTTAAAGAGTCGGTTTTGTCATATGATTTTAACCCGTCTTGAACAACTAAATGTAGTGTATGTGCGAAACATGAAAGTCGACTCTTTTTTAATAAAACGCATGCTTTTATCATACTGGAGGCCCAGTGATTAAGTGCCCCAGTGATTAAGTATGTCTTCCAAAGCGCTGGAAATGCTTTAGGCATTGTGGTTAGTTACATCTTTGAGTTTTTTAGTTAAAAGAACTGCTGACTGCATGGACAAATCATTATTAACGAAATGGCACGTTACTGTTAAATAATTTTCATTAGCACACGACGTCCAGCAGTCGCACGTAATTCTCACATACTTAACACTTCCTAAAACAATCATTAATTTATTTTTAGCATCGTCAACTAATTTTTTCATATGATTATTTCTAATAGTTGTCTTGCTTGGCAGTTTATAACGCGGATCTAAAATTTTCACAAATTTTTGAAAACCTTCATTTTGACGATACTAAAAGGTTGAATATCGGTGGCAATCATTAAACTTAAAGGAAGGTCAAGGTCATTTTTCCTTGCTGAATTATTGTCATACTCAATTGCTCTTTTAAAACAGGATTCCATAGATTTCATACTAGATCACGCACTACTGGAACTGGTAGTTTGACTTGTTTTTGTACAGCCGCAGTTGAACTTCTTACTTCTGGATGGAACCGTTTTAGGTGATCTTGCAAATTAGATGTGTTACCACTTGTTCCTTGCCACAATTGAGACGCTTGGTTAATTTTTTATCAGCAGACTTTTTAAAGTAGTTCCAGACGAACGAAAATTGTTTCTTGCTCTTCGCTCTAGTGCCTTTTTGCTGAACTTCCTCATCTGACTCTGTATGAGCACAAGAACTGCTGCCACTGCTTTGGGCTTCGATGGAAGATTCCTTTTCCAAACAAATAAATTTATGTTCCTAAATAAACAATTTACAAATAATATTTTACAAACCTTTTGCTCGTTTCCATTTTTGCAATTTTCTATTTAATATCTCTAATAAAATAAAAAAAACAATAATTGAGGTGCGTTCGCCGATCAGAAATAATTTGCCCAGCCTTGCTGAACATTCGCTCCGACTCGCAGGAAGTTGCCGGCCCGCATAAAAATTTGTTGGCTACCGCTTTGATAGGCACCATACTTTCAGCATTCGTCTAAAATAGGTTCTTTTATTTCAGAATATTAAGTATAACTACATCTTTTTTTTTAAATTTACCTTCCAAAACGAAAGAGGATCGCATTCTTCTGGTTCGTTTATATTTTCTAGGTGCTGTCCCAAAATTATAATAGCATCCGCTCGAGATGATTATACTTTTGCCTTAATTTTGTCTTGCAAAAAAGAAAAAATGTGGTTTTTGGGAAGATTCGGGTGGTGTTGGCTGCTCAAGTGGTGTTGGTTGCTCCCGTGGAGTTCTCAAGAAAACGATGTACATCTCCTGCTTCAAAGCTTTAACTGCCTGATCTGCATTTGAGAGCGATTTAAAGTCATCCTTATTAAAACTAGGATCTATTAGGGTTGCTATGCGGGCGTTAGTGCGTGTTTCGTAGAGTGCAAATCTATCACTTAAACGGCAACTTAACATTTCAAAGGCACAGACAACTTCTTCAGTTTTAAGATTTGGTCATAAGTTTTGCAATTTTTGATGAAGCTCGCAAGTTAGTGGAATGACAAGAGAAAATGTTGCATTTTTGCCGCCGGAAAGAGCCACAGTTTCGTCTTAGAATGGAGCAAGAAGTTCCGTAAGTTCCTTCAAAATGTCGATTTCCTCTACGGAAAATGGCACCGGAGCCTTAGGTGTACATAACAAAACAGTTGATAGTGCTTCCTTCGTTTCTAAAAGTCTTTTTATCATTTGGAAGGCACTGTTCCATCAAGTTGGCACTTCCTGTATCAGGCTAAGCGGGGTTTCCAACATTCTGGGCCTGCTTAAATTTGGCCATTGAAATAGTGCGTTTCATAAAGGAAACAATGGACTTACATTTAGCCAAAATGGGTCCAAGAATGTAAAGTTTAAGGACATCTTGAACGAGCAAGTTTATGGTGTGTGCGAAACATGGAAAATACTTAACCTCCAGAAGCTCGCATGCTTTCTTCATAGAGCTGTCTTTGTCGGTCACTATAGAAACAACTTTTTGCATCAGATCCCACTCTGTTAAAACCTCGCGAATCGAGACTGCAATATTCGCAGCAGTGTGGTTGGTAGACGTTAAAAGGGTAGTTGTTGACAAAACGGCTGAGTTCAGCTTGTATTCAGAATCGATAAAATGGCAAGTTATAGTCAAATAGG
>OY282453.1:8938943-9036608 GCA_958295655.1 Palloptera scutellata | reverse complement strand
GGCTGAATTCGTTTGAATTTATGTTATCTTTCCGTCTTGGAAAGATAACTATATTCAATAAGCATACCCTTATAAACAATTTTAGCTAAGTAAGCATTTTTGATGTGAACAAAATAATTATAAGTATACGAATAAAAATGCAGTTTGAATTCTGGACTTAGAGTGAACAGATCGTGTTCATTTGTCTTAAGAAATTAATACATATCTCGCGAGATACAAATGCTCCCACGGTCGTATAGACGTACTTGGACCAATATTGCCATCGTATTTGGTAAAGACGACTTCATGGGTCGTCTTTACCAAAACGAGATACCATTGGACGTACTGGTCTAGTAGGAAGTTGCTACGTTTGCAGAGCACTTAACAGAAAGCAGCGAAACACTCGAAAAGTCTGCAACAGTTTTTTGCGGCATATTTATGATGAACACTTGGTAGCCTGACCAAAATATAGTTCATACTTTCAAAATCAAAAAAAAAAAAAAAAATTTGCTCCTTTTTTTTGTAAAAAAAAAAAATTTGAAAAATAACATATCTCTGTGTTTCAAAAAATTAATAGATGAATTTAGAACGAGTATAAAGAAGGTATATATATATATATATATACATGTATGTAGGTACCCCGGTATTTTATATAAGCCGCTGGATTTTTATGCACTTGACTATGTCAGTGTCGACGTACAGCTCATACAGCTAATCGTTCCATCTTATACGATATACGTCGTCCACACAGTTTCTTTTCTATTCTTTCTTCTTCTGCTCTACGCTTTCCACCTTTTTCTTGTTTTCTTCATTCTTTCGAATATCTCAAACCACATATTTTCAATAAATTATTTATGAATTTTTAAATACGAATTTCATTGTGTTTATTTTTCAAATTAATCCGTTCTTTCTCTCATTTTTAAATAACGCACCACGGAGTTAACAATGACTTTCCATGTGTTCTTGAAGTCACCCTTGTCATTATTTAGTTTTTTTTGTAATAGTTATCTATCCGCACCATTCGAACTTTTCTAATAATCTCACTTAGCCGTTGAAGTCTATTTATAAAGTAAGTCTGAAAGGTTTCCGCGTAAAATGTCCGAAAACTTTGTTTTTTCTAGTTCACTAGAGATCGGAATTGGTTGTAGACGTATGGAGACAATGCATGTTTTCTTTTTATTTGCTTCATTTCAAATCTCTTATTGGATAATGTAGCAGTAATTAATTCTTCTGAAAACTTCGTTAGTATCAGAAATGTTGTGGAGCTCTTCGAGTGGTAATTTAGCTACTATCTCTTGTTTTTGTGTATTCGTAGATAGTTTTAGTGATTGTCAAGTAGTTATTAGTTAAACAGCTAAAATCAACTGTGCAATACACCATGCTATGGTCACTTAAGGTGCAATCCATCACGTTTACCACTAACTTTCCCTCAAGTAAATTTTAAAACACATTGTATATTGACATTTTGATTTATGTAGAACGGGCGACCATACTGTTGCAGTTTTGGATATAGTAAGTTTAATAATTGGCCAAACGTACAGGAATCCACTAAACTTCCTATTCTAGGAGTTAAATATAATAACCGATATTGTCAACAATATACATTGAAAGCCCTAGTTATAACCTGTACAGCAATAGATACACCTATAGCCCGGAAGCCTATACACCTCAAATATTTCTTCAGAAAACCAGGTTTCCTGAACTCAAATAATTTGCGGTGTTAGTTTGAAGCTTGATAACTTGGAACGAAATTCATTAAACTTGGACAATGAAGCAAAACTCCTCTCATTGAAGGATAATAAGCAAATAGGCTTGCTGTCCATTAGTATAAAAGTATTCATTGAATTCGTTTGTATTTTTAAAATAGTTCATAATGGGGTTAATTTATTTACTATAATTAGTATAACTTACAGCTCCATCATCATTTATTTTGCAAGGAAGAAACAATTTTAGAGTTTCTTTAGTTAAAAAATAGTTAATAACAATAGTTAGTTACACTGTTCTTCAAATCGGAGTGATTTTTAACATCCTTCTTCGCAGCAATAATCACCATTTTAGCTTCACGTGAATTAAATTTAACCAGTCCTTTTTTTACAGCAGCTGCAGCAGAACTTTATCTCATATTACCAAGTTGGTTAAAAAATAGGCATGCAATACGTCTGTCTGCCGAACCGACAGGTTAAATCGCTGACCAAGCTCCAGCAATAATTCAGCAGTTGACTTACTATTTGTAGTACCTCCGCTGAAATTGCTTATGATGGATTCCACTGCACATTGCATGCAACCAGCACTGTAGGTCCAGCCAGTGTATATGACAACGTAGCTTTACACATCCACCTAATACTTCTTCCAAAATCGACCCGTTAATCTCTGGGCGCAGATTTACTAATACCCTGTGTTATAATTTAAATAAAAAAATATTACTAACCTACTAACTAACACACTTGATACCATACACTCTTGAGCACCTCACATTTTTGAGAATTTTGTAGCTGCACGAGGAATGCGATTCTTTGGGTTTCCCCAAAACCTCACACAAATTAAGATTTCGTTAAATACAAGTCCACAAAATTTCCATAATCACTCCAGTACATGCAAACGGTCGGGTATAAAGCCAAGCTCACATAAATATAGAAATATATTATATGTGTAGTGATATGCAGTAGTATACACAAATATGTAATAGGTTTGTGGCTATGCTATACTACTTAATGACATAAATCTGGAAACTTCGAAAAGCTCTGCAATGTTCGTGACGGCGACCCCATCTGCGCTAAGTATTGTAAAAATACGACTGCAGCAGCGGAATACAGTCAGTCACAGTTCGACAGTTTTTGTGAAAAAACAGAATGAGATAGATAGATGTAAAGTAATTTGAAGTGTTATTGAATGGTGAATTTAAAATAAATAAACGGTGGAAACTAAATAATCGTAACAATATATGTACATGTATTTATGTATTACGATTAGGGATCACTTGTACGCCGCAATGTCTGATTTTGGTATCCCTGCAAAGCTCATTCGTCTTTGCAAAATGACACTGACCAACACCACCAGCGCAGTGAAAATTGGGACAGACCTCTCCGCACCATTTGATACCAAAAGAGGTTTCAGACAAGGTGACTCCCTATCGTGCGACTTCTTTAACCTAATGCTGGAGAAAATAATTCGAGCTGCGAACATCGACATCTCTGGCACTATCTTCTACAAGAGTGTCATGCTGCTAGCATACGCTGATGATATTGACATCATTGGCAAAAACGCTCGAGCAGTCAGTGCAGCATTCTCCAACCTGGAAAGGGAGTCTCGTCGTGTGGGTCTAGTGGTGAACGAGGACAAAACGAAATACCTTGTGTCAACAAACAAAGAGTCACGGCGTCTTGGACAAAATGTCACTGTTGACAACTACACTTTTGAAGTCGTCAAGGATTTCGTTTATTTAGGATCCAGCATAAACACCAACAATAATGTCAGCCTTGAGATCAAGCGGAGACTAACTCTTGCCAACAGGTGTTACTACGGGCTCAGTAGGCAATTGAGAAGTAGAGCCCTCTCTCGACCGACGAAAATAACGCTCTATAAGTCCCTCATCCTTCCCGTCCTAATGTATGGCGCAGAGACGTGGACATTGACCATCAATGATGAGAGACTGTTAGGAGCGTTCGAGAGGAAGATACTCCGTAAGATCTACGGTCCAGTATGCGTGGATGACGTGTTTCGAATAAGATGGAACAATGAGCTGTATGAGCTGTACGCCGACACTGACATAGTCAAGCGTATAAAACTCCAGCGGCTTCGCTGGCTGGGTCATGTTGAGCGAATGGAAGAAAGCGCTCCGGCTAGAAAGGTGTTTTATTCGAACCACGGTGGAGGATCACGCAGAAGGGGACGTCCTAATCTCCGTTGGAAAGACCAGGTGCAGGGCAACCTGACTGCACTTGGCCTTATCAACTGGCGCCAGCGCGCGCATAGCAGAAGTGACTGGCGAAGCTTTGTGGAGGCGGCCAAGACCGATCATCGGTTGTAGCGCCAGCTAAGTAAGTAAGTAAGTAAGTATTTATGTATACCATATGTGTTTAGTGGCTGCGATACATCCTTTTGTAATAAGCTCAAACAGCTTTTCTCGACGATATTTGAAATAATAACGTCTGCCATAAAAAATGGTAAACACTGGTACGGTGTGACCAATGCCATTTCTTCGGGTGTACGGCGAATGTTGCTTCGAAATTTAACCCATGTTACATTAAACTGAAGATTATCTGGTTTACACAGTCGTTTTTTAAGTTTACTTCTTTAGAATAGTTTTTATATTTACTAGGGTGTTAAGATGATCGTGGCAAAGCGGAAATTGTACGGAAATGAAGTGTAGCGCCCACTTTCAATCAAGTATAAAAAAATTAGGATGCATATGTATGTACATATATACACATAAATCACGGGCAGCACATTGGCATCCACTACGCGCCCTCTATCAATCGATAAAGGAATCATCTATCCCTCCACCGATTGATAGAGGTCGCTGCCCATCAGTTTCTGTGGGCACCCTGTAATGTTTTTCTGCAACAAGCTGATGCAATCTGTCATTTTTGAAACTAACTTTCGAGAAAATTCGAGTCATTTTGACAATGACCACAACGTTTGCAATAGTACTCAGTTTTAAATACGTAATTTCTTTTCGCCTGTATTTTTATTTGTTTGATAATTACAGACAAATTGAGTTAGTCACACATGTGGTCTTTGATTTGGATTGTATTAGTGTTAGTGAAGCGCCTCCTCGCATATTCGCGCAGACGCGATTCATCTTTGATATCTAGACGGCAACGTCTCATTGCACGAAACGAGGCACACACGCCACATTTCTAGATAAAAGTTTTACATTTCAAACAACAATCGTTTCTGGAACGGAAAGAATGAGCGAGTATAGACTGAAAAAAACACACGGGAGGCCCAAACAAATGGCGATTGTGTAACGATAAAATCTCCAGCAAAAACTGCAGCTGAGAGACAGCGAGAATGTAGACTTCGTCGAAAAATGGAGGCCCAATAAAACTCAGATTCTACTATCGTGAAAAAGAAACCTAAAAACCAGCAACGAGAGATCGCGAGAATGTAGACTTCGCAAGCAACTTGCAGTGGCACAACAGAATTCGAATATCATTGAAAAACAAATGGGAAGTAAGTTCACTAGAGCCAATAATTGCAACAACACTCATGTCATTGAGTCCTGACGAAAGTCCTCAGATAATACAGCACCCGGTAATCATTGATGTAGCCGAACTCCCAGCTTCTCTACGAAAGAGAAGAGCAGAAGATTTACTTGAAAACAACAAAACGTAGACGAGATTTGAGAAGTTTCTAATCAACCTTATAACATGAACGAGTTCTCAGACCGGCAAGTGGCAACATTTCCATCTGTTGAGATCATACAACCTAAATATTTTGATGATGATTATTATTATAATGATGATAATAATGATGATAATGGTAAGATTATAATTATAATGATGTAGCATATTAATTCGCTTTCTACTTATTTTGATCGGATGAATATTTTGACGATGATTTTGAAGAGGACGTTGCATACATTGGAAATGCAAACGATTAAAATGAAGTTAATGCAGATGTAGCACACCTGTTATCAGAAAATTATCAAACTGAACAATACAATTCCCAAAAATGTTCGTTGAAAATTCCTTCGGCCACGCCTGTTATGTCTGCGATAGTCTCTGGTTTTTGCAAGATTACTAAACCTAACCTGAAAACCCAAAACGCAAACGTTCTGAAGAAGTGAACTTCTGTAGGACGTCTTACTGACGCAAAAATTTTTTTTTTTTTAAATGAATCTATCAATTCTTATGTTCGAGAAATCTGCCACATACTCAGGCCATCAGCCATTATTATCTAAAACGAGCTCGTTATTGTCAGTGTTTGATCTTGCTCAGCAAGCGCATCTAAATTTTCTTTTATGGAATCACCCTTTTTTTATGGAATCCCGCTTTGATTCCATAGACTGCAATTGAAAAATAGCTAACACGAATGAGCAATTCTATAGCCAACGGAAAAGACACCGTTTCACCAAGCAAAAGAAATCACAAATCCTTCCAACTCTTCTTCACTTACGAAATTATAATATTTTCAAGGCATTTTACAGTTGTACGAAGAAAAATTTGAATTTCTTTGTACAAAATAGAAAATATAATTATTTACACTTGCCCCAATATCGATTTTCTCACATCGATTCATTCACATCGATTCTTTATTTACCAAAGATAAAGCAATGTAGTTTTTCAGCTGCAGTACACCAATAATGCTCCCACTCACTTGAAAATTTGCTGTTTTTTATAACTGACATAAAAACACATTTTCTCTATCAGGCTAAAATCTTGCCAGTATTGAACAGAAAAAATACTTCGATCAACGCGAATTAGTATGCAGCGCAATGTTTGAAAAAACAAACGTAAGTATATCCAAAAAGGAGATGAATGTTTCTTTTCGGAACCATAAGGCTTTTAAATTGATCAAAAGTTGCCAGCCTTAAATCGCTCGGCTGACATCTTGGCAGTGCATAATTTCCGAAAAATTTAATTTTATTAAAATGCTCTTAAATAAATTAAGAAGCATACGCGTAGGCTTTTAACAAAAACATTCTCTTATCTAATTGTTTAATTCAGGAATGAATTATTTAAAGAAAAGATTGAAAATTAAACACTGCGAATTCGTATTTAATATTTAACAACATTTACAAAATTTATTGGAATGAAAATTGTACAATAAATGTATTGAAGAGCCCAACCGAACGATGTGAAAGTGTTCTAGAGAAGAACTAAGAGAAAGCAATAGCAAGAAAAGAAATATAACGAAAAGAAACAAATATAGAGAAAATGAATAGCAAAGAAATGGTGCATTAAGTGCAAAATTAAATGCCTCCTTCAGACGCTGCAGGGTTCTTATACCGTCACCGAACAACTCCTTGACCCTGTGTCCTCGGAAGTGGGACGTCTCGAGACTGCGGATGGTACGGATGGCGGCATTAACAGGATGTGCCGGAACGATGGCATTGGCTGGTCTTTGACCGGGAACAACGATCACCACTGCGGAGTGAGTCATGTTGAGCTGTGTTGCACAACCTTCGTCTGCGGAATGGAACTGTGGAGTACTGGAAAGATGTACAGATTAGTAGGGAAACAATCAATGGCAAATTACAACGCCCAAGGGGGAGAGCAGCCATAATTTGGGTCCGCCTTGTCTGCTTGTAGGTAGTACAAGCTTTGCACTGGAAAATGCACATTTTTAGTTTTTGTATTACTATTTTTTAGTATTTAGTATTTGTGGTCGCTGTAGCGTAGCGGTAGTGCGTTGGACCTTTACGCAGAGTTCGAGGGGTTCGATTCTCGGCACAGGCAAAGTAAAAAAAAATAGAAATAAAAAGCAACAACAACAAAATTTATACACGGCACCACCTCTTGGCAGGCAATGGCAAACCTAAAATAGTAAAAATTGCCTATGAAAAGCTTTTCAATTCGCCGTTCGGATTCGGCATAAAACTGTAGGTCCCTTCTATTCATGTACAAATATGACACGCACAACATGAGTGGATGCGAAAAGCTTGGCCTTTGGCGCTACATGTGGTCATAGTCGACACTAATAAACTGAAGTTCATTGTGGTAAAGGCATAACACTTGCCACAATGGCTGTTTATCCCTTTATCGGTGTCCTGTGTGATTGCATTCCGTCTCTGATTATCCCTCCTTCTTTCTCCCACCTATCAATCTTTCTTCCATTCAACACAATGCTCTGCATTCATAGGTGTACACCCTGAGTGTTGAATATATCAATAAAAAAAATTAAAAAAGAAAGGCGAGTAATGAAATATTCCTGCCTCACCATGCGAAGCATGAGACTGACTTCGGCATGGAGGAGCATATTATGGAGAAATTCCAAATATTAAATACAATAGCGAGAATTCTCGGGAACGATGATATGATATCGTTCGTTGTAGCTAAGAGCGGCGTGAGCGAGACGACCATTCAGTCTGAGAATATTCTCCTTGTCTAAAAAAGGATTTAACACGAGAAGAGTGCTTTTCTTTTCTATTGGTTTTGCATCGAGAAATGATGCCTTTTCTCGTAGATAATTTCGATAATTTTTTCCAGGGAGGGAGGAACAAAGGGGCACAAAGTTGTGTCTTGATAACTTGAATTTCGGTATGAGAGATAAAGCTTGAAGTGTGAAACTGCTGAGAAGAGTGTTAACTTCGAAAGGCTTATTGGTTGCAGGAGGGCACTTAACCGTTTATCGCCAAGAGATGTAAGGAACGGAATTGTCCTTCTCTCAGGTGCGAACACAAAGGCAAGCTCGATAAGCTTTTTCGAAGGAGACTTATAATCGCGAAAGGCTTATTGCAAACCCATTGCTACCAGGAGACGAGGATCGGAGTTGTCCTTCTCCTGAGTGGGAAAACAAAAGGCAAGCACAATAAGCTTTTCCTACGCAGAGTTGTAACCGCAGAAGGCTTACTGTTTGCCACCTTAACCTTTTGCCATCAAGAGATAAGAATCGGAATTGTCCTTCCCTTGAGTGAGACAAAAAGGCAAGCACAGTAAACTTCTACAAGTAACAAAGTTCGGGAAGTTGAACTTGATTACTCTGCGAGGACTGCCTCCACTGAGGGATTTCGCTGTTGTCTATGGTGGAAAGTTTCTCTAAGAAGCTGTTTCTTGTATGGACGGAATTCTTCATGTATTAGTCTCAATCCGTGCCTGCTAATCAGAGCTGATGGTGTGAGATTTTCGCTCTTTTCACAACAGGCGATAGCCACCCTGCCGGGTCAAAACAGGTTGGCAACCGAACGAAAAGTTTGTCGCTTTGTGGCAGAAGTTAGCACCGGAATGGAAGGAATGGTATGGGCTAATGAATTTATATTTATTTTTTGTTTTTGTACAAAATCAACATATTTATATGGTATATATAATATTTTTAATGAAAAAATATATATTTATACATAATATAAAAATCCATAATTTAATCAGTTAGAGTGTAACTAAATATATGGCAAACAGTGTAATATTTTTTTTACTGGTGGATTCGTTTGGAGGTACGCAAATATAGCACAAAAGAAAATAGCAAGGAGTGTGTACAGCAATAAGTGTGTATTTGTTGTTGTACACGGAGGTGTAGGACACAAGGTAAAGTTCGTGACAGTCGCAGGTGCGTCCATGGTCGATCCTTGTGCTTCTACGTTTCAAGTCGACACACAGCCTCCTCGTGGCGTCCCCTGGATAGCGATCAGACAACCGTCGGTGAGTTAACTAATGTGTGAGGCGGGCTTCTCCATGGTCTTGAATGAATGGTTGTGCGTCGGGCTTGGAACCCACCAGGTTAAAATACCCACCAATGAATCCTCCAAATAAGCCTCGGATAACGAACCCCTCTAATGTTGACGACTCCCGCAAACACCCAAAGGACAACGATTTACGGATATGCACCTGGAATGTCCGAACCCTCTACAGGGAAGGTGCCTCTATCCAGCTGGTGGATGTCCTCCAAAAATATAGAGCTGACATCACCGCTATACAGGAAATGCGATGGACGGGACAGGGTTGCTACAGAAGAGCATCCTGTGATATCTACTACAGCTGTCATGGGATTTGTGGTTGGGAAGAGACTGCGTCATCAAGTCTCGAGGTTCATACCCGTGAACGAGAGCCTAGCCGCTATCCGCATCAAGGCAAAATTCGTCAACATCAGCCTAATTTGGGTCCATGCCCCGACGGATGAGAAGGATGAAACGACCAAAGATGACTTCTACGAGCTCCTCGACAAAACTTATGAGCATTGCCCCCGCCCCAATATTAAATTCGTGTTAGGCGATTTTAATGCCAAGGGCAAGGAGAGTCCCTTTGGTCCGATGATCGGAAAATTCATACCGTTATCGACGAAGCTACCGATAACGGTATGAGATTGATCGACTTCGCCATGAACATGACAGTTAGTAGCTTCAACATAAGGATATCCATAAGACCACTTGGCTGTCCCCTGATCAAAGCACACGAAACCAGATTAATCACGTTGTGATCGACGAAAGGCACGCTTCCAATGTACTAGACGTATGCACAATACGTGGTGTAAACATCGACTCAGACCACTACTTGGTTGAAGCCAAAGTTTGCTCATGTGTATGTGCAGCAAATCGCGTACGGATAGGAACTAAAAGAAAGCTGGATGTCAAAAAACCCCAATCACAACAGACGGCCGAAGTGTTCGCCAATCAACTTGCACTTCTCCTTTCGCAAAACACCCCTCAACTTGATGATATATGCGCGCAGTGGACGCACATTTAACGCTCTATGGGTACGGCTGCCGAAGAGGTGCTAGGCTACCACCGTCGACGGAGAAATATGTGGTACGACCAAGAGTGTCGCGATGCTACTGAAGCAAAAAACGCAGTTTACAGAGCCACCCTGCAGTCAGTTGCAACGCGAGCTGCTAAGGAGCGATACAGAAAGTTGAGGAGGGAGGAGAAACGTATTTTCAGGCGCAAGAAAAGAGATGAAGAAAGACGCGAGTTCAATGATATCGAAATGTTGCGGGACACGAACGAGGTCCGAAAATTCTTTGAAAGAATAAGACGCCTGACTGATGGTTTGAAGACCGGGGCCTCTTCCTGCAAGGATGAAGACGGAAATCTGGTGACAGATATCCAGGGCATAATGAGATTATAGAGGGAGCTCTTTTCGCAGCTGCAATAATCCCGCCACTGCGGAACCCACTCCGGAAACCCCAATCACTGACGGCGTTGAAGTACCGCCGCCTGACTATGAGGAGGTCTTAACAGCCATTGCTCGGCTGAAAAACTATAAGGCTGCAGGTGCAGATGGCCTGCCTGCTGAGTTGTTTTAGACCGGAGGCAAAGAGCTCAAAAACGCATGCATGAGCTTCTATGTAGAATATGGTCGGATGAAAGCATGCCAAGTGATTGGAACCTCAGTGTACTCTGCCCAATCCATAAGAAAGGTGATTCCACGATCTGCGCCAACTACCGTGGGATAAGCCTTCTTAATATTGCATATAAGGTTCTATCGAGCATACTGTGCGAAAGACTGAAGCCCATCGTCAACAAACTGATTGGACCTTATCAGTGTGGCTTCAGGCCTGGTAAATCCACCATCGACCAGATATTCACACTACGCCAAATCCTGGAAAAGACCCGAGAAAAACAGATCGACACCCATCATCTATTTGTCGCTTATAAAGCCGCCTTCGACAGCACGATTAGGGATCACTTGTACGCCGCAATGTCTGATTTTGGTATCCTGGTATCCCTGCAAAGCTCATTCGTCTTTGCAAAATGACACTGACCAACACCAACAGTGCAGTGAAAATTGGGACAGACCTCTCCGCACCATTTGATACCAAAAGAGGTTTCAGACAAGGTGACTCCCTATCATGCGACTTCTATAACCTTATGCTGGAGAAAACATAGGTAATTCGAGCTGCGAACATCGACATCTCTGGCACTATCTTCTACAAGAGTGTCATGCTGCTAGCATACGCTGATGATATTGACATCATTGGCAAAAACGCTCGAGCAGTCAGTGCAGCATTCTCCAACCTGGAAAGGGAGTCTCGTCGTGTGAGTCTAGTGGTGAACGAGGACAAAATGAAATACCTTGTGTGAACAAACAAAGAATCACGGCGTCTTTGACAAAATGTCACTGTTGACAACTACACTTTTGAAGTCGTCAAGGAATTCGTATATCTAGGATCCAGCATAAACATCAACAATAATGTCAGTCTTGAGATCAAGCGGAGACTAACTCTTGCCAACAGGTGTTACTACGGGCTCAGTAGGCAATTGAGAAGTAGAGCCCTCTCTCGACCGACGAAAATAACGCTCTATAAGTCCCTCATCCTTCCCGTCCTATGGTCCAGTATGCGTGGACGACGTGTATCGAATAAGATGGAACGATGAGCTGTATGAGCTGTACGCCGACACTGACATAGTCAAGCTTATAAAACTCCAGCGGCTTCGCTGGCTGTGTCATGATGAGCGAATGGAAGAAAGCGCTCCGGCTAGAAGGGTGTTTTATTCGAACCATGGTGGAGGAACACGTAGAAGGGGACGTCCTAATCTCCGTTGGAAAGACCAGGTGCAGGGCAACCTGACTTCACTTGGTCTTATCAACTGGCGCCAGCGCGCGCATAGCAGAAGTGACTGGCGAAGCTTTGTGGAGGCGGCCAAAACCGATCATCGGTTGTAGTGCCAGCTAAGTAAGTAAGTAAGAGATTGAAAATTAAACACTGAGAATTCGTATTTAATATTTAACAACATTTATTAAAATGAAAAATTGTACAATAAATATATTGTATCGGTTGGGCTGACCGGTGTGAAAGTGTTCTAGAGAAGAACTAAGAGAAAGCAATAGCAAGAAAAGAAATAGATCGAAACGAAACAAATATAGAGAATATGAATACGAAAGAAAAGGTGCATTAGGGTGGCTTAAACAATAATTTTTCAAGTAAAACAAAACAAAATTTACCAAGAATACGCGATTAACCAGACTTGAAATGAAGACTCCTGTCATAAGTACAAGTATAAGTATGTGTTAGTTATTATTTGTATCACCTGCAGGTTCGGTGAGAAATTTCCATTGCCATATGTAGGAGAGTTCGATATAGAATCATGTGATATATTCCTGGCAAAAATTATAGTTAAAATTATGGATTAGAAAATAGTAGAAAAATAGTTTGAATTATTTTTTACGCTTTAAACATGAGAATATAAATTATTTACTTATATTTTATTGAAACGTATAAACAAACGTAGTAAACATAAAAATGTAATTAGTTGTAAAATTGGAAGTAAATATGTAGTATTAAGATAAATATTAGAAAATAGTATAACTGTTAATAATGTTTTTTACATATATAATTAAATTTGTATTCAACAAATAGAAGAAATAGAGATATTCAAAGAATGTTAACCTTTTATCAATATTAATAAAAAATTACATTATGCCACAATTTACCTCTGGATAATTTAATGACATTTTAAACATGCCTACACGCAACATGCATACATATATGTAATACTTGAAAAACTAGATATAAAACGATTAAAAAATAGTAACCCTATGTGTAAGTGTATTAAAGAACAACAACCCGCGGAGGTCCCAGGTCTAGCTTTTGCACCCATTCATGTTGTGCGAGCTATATTTTGTATACGAGGGACCTACATTTTTCATTAGGCTTTTCTTTATGAGTTTGTTAGTCGTTTTGTTATGAGGACAAAGGCCAGGGTAGTTGTCTCGACATTGTCTCCGTATGAGTCTCCAGGGATCTGATAGAATAAGTAAGTATTTATCTCTAAGCTTTAGGACTATTAGCCTTTCGTCCTTTTTTCTATAGGATATTGATAAACTGATTGATATCTGGTTGAAAAATTTTGTACTGGTTCTAAGACCATTCCATGAAAGCCAGCATACCTAAGTACCCTGGAGAGCGATCAGACATCTTATCCATGGCCTTGAATGAATGGTTGTGCGTCGGACTTGGAACCCACCTCGGTAAAATATTTCCCCAATGAATCCTCAAATGAAGCCTCAGATAAAGAACTCCCCTAATGTTGACGACTCACGTAAATGCCCAAAGGACAACAATTTACGGATATGCACTTGGAATGTCATAACCCTCTACAAGCGAGGTGCCCCTATCCAGCTGGTGGATGTCCTCCAACGATACAGAGCTGACATCACCGCTATACAGGAAATGCGATGGACGGGAGAGGGTTGCTACAGAAGAGCATCCTGTGATATCTACTACAGCTGTCATGGGATTTGTGGTTGGGAAGAGACTGCGTCATCAAGTCTCGAGGTTCATACCCGTGAACGAGAGCCTAGCCGCTATCCGCATCAAGGCAAAATTCGTCAACATCAGCCTAATTTGGGTCCATGCCCCGACGGATGAGAAGGATGAAACGAACAAAGATGACTTCTACGAGCTCCTCGACAAAACTAATGAGCATTGCCTCCGCCCCAATATTAAATTCGTGTTAGGCGATTTTAATGCCAAGGTGGGCAAGGAGAGTCCCTTTGGTCCGATGATCGGAAAATTCATACCGTTATCGACGAAGCTACCGATAACGGTATGAGATTGATCGACTTCGCCATGAACATGACAGTTAGTAGCTTCAACATAAGGATATCCATAAGACCACTTGGCTGTCCCCTGATCAAAGCACACGAAACCAGATTAATCACGTTGTGATCGACGAAAGGCACGCTTCCAATGTACTAGACGTATGCACAATACGTGGTGTAAACATCGACTCAGACCACTACTTGGTTGAAGCCAAAGTTTGCTCATGTGTATGTGCAGCAAATCGCGTACGGATAGGAACTAAGAGAAAGCTGGATGTCAAAAAACCCCAATCACAACAGACGGCCGAAGTGTTCGCCAATCAACTCGCACTCCTCCTATCGCAAAACACCCTTAACGCACATTTCCCGCTCTATGCGTATGGCTGTAGTCAGTTGAAACGCGAGCTACTAAGGAGCGATACATAGAGTTCAGGAAGGAAGAGAAACGTCTTTTCAGCCGCAATAAAAGAGATGCAGAAAGACGCGAGTTTAATGATATCGAAATGTTACGGGACAGAAACGAGGTCCGAAAATTCTTTGAAAGAATAAAACGCCTGACTGATAGTTTGAAGACCGGGGCCTCTTCCTGCAAGGATGAAGACGGAAATCTGGTGACAGATATCCAGGGAATAATGAGATTATGGACTTTTCGCAGCTGCTTAATGGCGATGACGACAATAATCCCGCCACTGCGGAACCCACTCCGAAAACCCCAATCACTGACGGCGTTGAAGTACCGCCACCTGACTATGAGGAGGTCTTAACAGCCATTGCTCGGCTGAAAAACTATAAGGCTGCAGGTGCAGATGGCCTGCCTGCTGAGTTGTTTAAGACCGGAGGCAAAGAGCTCAAAAACGCATGCATGAGCTTCTATGTAGAATATGGTCGGATGAAAGCATGCCAAGTGATTGGAACCTCAGTGTACTCTGCCCAATCCATAAGAAAGGTGATTCCACGATCTGCGCCAACTACCGTGGGATAAGCCTTCTTAATATTGCATATAAGGTTCTATCGAGCATACTGTGCGAAAGACTGAAGCCCATCGTCAACAAACTGATTGGACCTTATCAGTGTGACTTCAGGCCTGGTAAATCCACCATCGACCAGATATTCACACTACGCCAAATCCTGGAAAAGAACCGAGAAAAACAGATCGACACCCATCATCTATTCGTCGATTATAAAGCCACCTGCGACAGCACGATTAGGGATAACTTGTATGCCGCAATGTCTGATTTTGGTATCCTGGTATCCCTGCAAAGCTCATTCGTCTTTGCAAAATGACATTGACCGACACCACCAGCGCAATGAAAATTGGGACAGACCTCTCCGCGCCATTTGATACCAAAAGAGGTTTCCGACAAGGTGACTCCCTATCGTGCGAGTTCTTTAACCTTATGCTAGAGAAAATAATTCGAGCTGCGAACATCGACATCTCTGGCACTATTTTCTACAAGAGAGTCATGCTGCTAGCATACGCTGATGACATTGACATCAATGGCAACCACGCTCGAGCAGTCATTGCAGTATTCTCCAATCTGAAAAGGGAGTCGAGTACTGGTAAGCATTTATACCAACAATAATGTCATCTTTGAGATCAAGCGGAGATTAACTCTTGCTAACAGGTGTTACTACGGGCTCAGTAGGCAATTGAGAAGTAGAGCCCTCTCTCGACCGACGAAAATAGGGAATGAAAGAAAGCGCTCCGGCTAGAAGGGTGTTTTATTCGAGCCACGGTGGAGGAACACGACACGCAGAAGAGGACGTCCTAATCTCGGTTGGAAAGATCAGGTACAGGGCAACCTGACTGCACTTGGCCTTATCAACTGCCGCCAGCGCTCGCATTACAGAGGCAACCGGCGAAGCTTTATAAAGGCGGCCAAAAAAAAGTAAGTAAAAGTAAGTAAATCTTTGGTTTCTGCGACTAAACTGAAAAATACGGGATATATAGTCCAAAAATGCAGTGCTTTTCTGAAATTCATATAAAGGGTGGTCCATCTAACATTTGAAATTTGAGCTACTGATTAGTTTGAGTGTGGCAACTCTAATGCCAATCGTATTATGACGAACAATTAGTTTTATATATGCGGTTGAGATGGGTCGATATAAGCATGAACAACATTGGGTAATATTTAAAATTTACGTGCAAAATGGTGAATCTTCTACCGAAAGTGTAAGAAAATTACGTTCAAAATTCGGTAGAGAAGCCCCTTCCTCGCAATTTGTAGATCAATTTGTGAAACGTGTGAGTGAAACTGGATCTTTATTGGATAAACCAACACGTTGTCGTACTACTTCAGTGCGCACAGAAAAATTGGTGCTGTTGCTCAGATGAAGGAAGATGCGTTACAATGAAGTGTGCTATCGCACAATGATAACTGATTATTTGTGGCCTATTTTAGAAGATATGGACATTTTGTTCCAACAGGATGGCGCGCGTGGGAAGTTTGAGAACCGTATTATTAGCCGTTTTGGTAATGTTCATTTGCCACCACGTAGTTGCGATTTGACTCCGTTGGACTATTATATGTTGGGAGCCGTTAAAGATAAGGGTCACGTTAACAAGACCCTTATGAATGCCGGACACTTTGGGTAGCACGCCAGCGTACAACCAAAGATCTTAATAATATAAATATGTCTCACTTCCATACATTAAAAAATACGTCCGAAAAAAGAGAACATGTGAAAAGCAAGAAAGCAAGAAACCAAAAGAGCAATGCTATTGCTGGGACTTTACGCGAGGGAAGGGACACAAAAGTAACCTCCTAAAAAGTGTGGAAAATCATCGTAGTTACATACCATATTGTTGTTGTAGTTACATACCATATGTTTAAAAAAAAGTAAAGATTGCCTAAAACCTACAGATTGCAACAGAGATGCATCTAATACGATCGATAATTTGTGATCAAGACCCAAACAATCTCAATTGTTTTATGAGGGTAGATCAATAAGTACCCGTGTCAGGAATGAAGAGGCAAGTTTTTCACAAATTTTTTTTCTATTTTTCAACGTAATCTCCTTTTAGTAAAATACACTTTTCCCAACGTTTCTGCCATTTCTTTAAACCCTCCAAAAAATACGATTTGCCAAACTCAAAATACGCTTCTGTCTCGACGATAACCTCCTCGTTTGAGCTGAATTTTTTTCTCCGAGCCACGTTTTCATGTTGGGGAACAGAAAGAAGCCGCAGGGAGCCAAGTCGGGCGAGTACGGTGGGTGCGGCAGCATTCGTAGTTCAATTCATAATATTTGGCCGTGTCAGTTCGCTTGTTGTCCATCGTAAGTAATCGCGGCTCTCATTGGGCCGAGACCTTTCTCATGCTTAACCGGGCCGAGACCTTTCTCATGCTTAACCTATCATATAAAATATTAATTACCGTTCCGTACGACACTCCTACGGCCTCTGCTACTGCGCACTTCCGTTCGGCGATCAGCGAGAATCATGTCGCGGACCTTTTCAACGATTTCCTCGGTAACCACGTGTGCCGGGCGGCCTGGGCGCACCTCATAAAAAATCGCATGTTTTTCCATCCAAAAATAAAAAGCGAATAACGGATCGATATTGTTCTTTTTCCATTTTATCGCGAAACACGAAACACGTGTGATACTATTGGCTGCCAATTAAAAACTAACCTATGAATCAGTCTGAAATTTAGTGTGACCGATGGCAGTATACGACGGTAATGCCAACTTCCCTCAGCAACGCCACCTGTCTTCACACACGGGTACATATTGATCTACCCTCGTAATCTCTTGGGTGGATCCGTAGACAAACCATTTTTATTTTTTAGAAATGCCTTATTTCGAGAGTACTGATGCCATAGTTCAGTTTGATGTATTAGAAACTGGAAATGTCACAAACATTACAAACTTAACGAAGTCTCATATTCAGATAACATATTTTGAGAAAATTCGCGTTAACATAGCAGTTAAAACTTTAAGCCAGAGTATAATCCAGAAATAGCTGAGTCCACTGCTAAATATATGTGCCATATATTTTGATTGCAAATATTTATATGATCGCAAATCTTTCAAAAGTATCTCACATTCTAGCAACAAATAAAATTTCAACAATTGCAGTCAGCTAATATACAAATGCAATAAAATATATTGCGTCTATGGTTAACTGCCATATTAAGAGGTATTTCGTTTTATCTGTATAAATTCTTCAGGAAAAGAAATTGTTCGCGCTAAAGGTGGACATTGCGAAAACCTATCCGTTTTTAAATTTAATGATACAATTGCAACATTACTGGCTTACGCCAAAATAAATAAGTTGATATTATCTAATCTAATAGATTATATATTTTTGATTTTATTATTTGTGAATTTCTATATTGTTATATGTATATATATTGTTGTAAATATTTTGCTTTCATTATTTTTTAATTCATATTATATACCACCCATTTTAGTTATATTCTGTTTTGAAACATATGCCTTTAAATATAAAATAAAATATTGATAAAATGTTATATTCTAATTTCCCACCTGCTTCGATGTAGAATAGTTACTACGTCGACATGACCGCTCATTTTTTATTCCAAAGAAAGGTATATCATTTAGTTTTTACTATCGCATGTATAGCGTGAGACATCTTTATATATTATTAAGATCTTAGGTACAGCCACTCCACGGCAACTAACCTATAGCGAACCATAAAAATATAGGATAGAAAATCGTTATAAAAAGAAAAAGTGTTTAAATTTTCATAACGAAAATCATTGCATCAAAGTTGTAGGACTCCGAAATAATAAATACTAATAATAATAAAGAACCTGCATTCCAGGGAGTCAATTCTAGATCTGTGTTACTGTGAAATGAAAAAACATTTTACATTGGTTTTCACTTTATGTTGTGGCCTTTCTAAATGGTGATTACAATATCTACAAAACATTCAAATCTAAAGGTGTTTTCTTACTTTAAAAAATGACAAAGATGGCAGTTTTTATTTAATTTTTTTGGAGTCAGTTACGTGCAAAGAAAAATAATGGAGTTGAGATATTTACGAAAATGTGTTTTTATGTTCTGATTTGGCTCAAATACTTCCCATAAGTATCTTTAGGCGTCTCATGTGCCTATTTCAATATTTTTATAGTATTTATTTGACATTTGGTTATTAGTAATTTCATTTTGCACATACAAAATGAAAAGTAAGTAAGATAACAATATTTCTCGTTAGCTTTCTCGATCTCTTACTCTTTCAATAATACCTTTTCATTTGCACTTTTCCTATATATGCAGTCTGTTCTTTCAGCTATTCTGCTTCGTTTGCGAGTACGCAACGACGATTTCTCTTACCTACATGTAAAAACGAAGTGATTAATATCAAAGAAATCAAACTTTATATATATGGTTTAGATTTGGAAAACTCAGGTACGTAGCCTCAGGAACGTGGGTAAACCTATGGATTTATTTGTTTTTGCCGACAATGGAGAGACAAAAAATATTATACACAATTCACTACTCCAATAAAGTATTATTAGCTTTTAACTTACTTACTTACTTAGCTGGCTCTACAACCGATGATCGGTCTTGGCCGCCTCCACAAAGCTTCGCCAGTCACTTCTGCTATGCGCGAGCTGGCGCCAGTTGATAAGGCCAAGTGCAGTCAGGTAGCCCTGCACCTGGTCTTTCCAACGGAGATTAGGACGTCCCCTTCTGCGTGTTCCTCCGTGGTTCGAATAAAACACCCTTCTAGCCGGAGCGCTTTCTTCCATTCGCTCAACATGACCCAGCCAGCGAAGCCGCTGGAGTTTTATACGCTTGACAATGTCAGTGTCGGCGTACAGCTTATACAGCTCATCGTTCCATCTTATTCGATACACGTCGTCCACGCATACTGGACCGTAGATCTTACGGAGTATCTTCCTCTCGAACGCTCCTAACAGCCTCTCATCATTGATGGTCAATGTCCACGTTCTGCGCCATACATTAGGACGGGAAGGATGAGGGACTTATAGAGCGTTATTTTCGTCGGTCGAGAGAGGGCTCTACTTCTCAATTGCCTACTGAGCCCGTAGTAACACCTGTTGGCAACAGTTAGTCTCCGCTTGATCTCAAGGCTGACATTATTGTTGGTGTTTATGCTGGATCCTAGATATACGAAATCCGTAACGACTTCAAAAGTGTAGTTGTCAACAGTGACTCTTTGTTTGTTGACACAATGTATTTCGTTTTGTCCTCGTTCACCACTAGACCCATACGACGAGACTCCCTTTCCAGGTTGGAGAATGCTGCACTGACTGCTCGAGCGTTTTTGCCAATGATGTCAATATCATCAGCGTATGCTAGCAGCATGACACTCTTGTAGAACATAGTGCCAGAGATGTAGATGTTCGCAGCTCGAATTACCTATATTTTCTCCAGCATAAGGTTATAGAAGTCGCACGATAGGGAGTCACCTTGTCTGAAACCTCTTTTGGTATCAAATGGTACGGAGAGGTCTGTCCCAATTTTCACTGCACTGGTGGTGTTGGTCAGTGTCATTTAGCAACGACGAATGAGCTTTGCAGGGATACCAGGATACCAAAATCAGACATTGCGGCGTACAAGTGATCCCTAATCGTGCTGTCGAAGGCGGCTTTATAATCGACAAATAGATGATGAGTGTCGATCTGTTTGTCTCGGGTCTTTTCCAGGATTTGGCGTAGTGTGAATATCTGGTCGATGGTGGATTTACCAGGCCTGAAGCCACACTGATAAGGTCCAATCAGTTTGTTGACGATGGGCTTCAGTCTTTCGCACAGTATGCTCGATAGAACCTTATATGCAATATTAAGAAGGCTTATCCCACGGTAGTTGGCGCAGATCGTGGAATCACCTTTCTTATGGATTGGGCAGAGTACACTGAGGTTCCAATCACTTGGCATGCTTTCATCCGACCATATTCTACATAGAAGCTCATGCACGTGTTTTTGAGCTCTTTGCCTCCGGTCTTAAACAACTCAGCAGGCAGGCCATCTGCACCTGCAGCCTTATAGTTTTTCAGCCGAGCAATGGCTGTTAAGACCTCCTCATAGTCAGGCGGCGGTACTTCAACGCCGTCAGTGATTGGGGTTTCCGGAGTGGGTTCCGCAGTGGCGGGATTATTGCAGCTGCGAAAAGAGCTTCCTCTATAATCTCATTATGCCCTGGATATCTGTCACCAGATTTCCGTCTTCATCGTTGCAGGAAGAGGCCCCGGTCTTCAAACCATCAGTCAGGCGTCTTATTCTTTCAAAGAATTTTCGGACCTCGTTCGTGTCCCGCAACATTTCGATATCATTGAACTCGCGTCTTTCTTCATCTCTTTTCTTGCGCCTGAAAATACGTTTCTCCTCCCTCCTCAACTTTCTGTATCGCTCCTTAGCAGCTCGCGTTGCAACTGACTGCAGGGTGGCTCTGTAAACTGCGTTTTTTGCTTCAGTAGCATCGCGACACTCTTGGTCGTACCACATATTTCTCCGTCGACGGTGGTAGCCCAGCACCTCTTCGGCAGCAGTACGCATAGAGCGTTAAATGTGCGTCCACTGCGCGCATATATCATAAAGTTGAGGGATGTTTTGCGAAAGGAGAAATGCAAGTTGGTTGGCAAAGACTTTGGCTGTCTGTTGTGATTGCAGCTTTTCGACATCCAGCTTTCTCTTTGTACCTACCCGTACGCGATTTGCTACACATATACGTGTGCAGACCTTAGCTGCAACCAAGTAGTGGTCTGAGTCGATGTTTACACCACGTATTGTGTAGATTATATATATTTGGAAGGCAATGGCAAATCTCCATCATAAAATATGTTTAAGAAATGTTGTTTTCTTCGCCGTTCGGATTCCGCGTATAGCTGTAAGTCCCTTCCATTCGTGTACAAATAAAACACCCAACAACATGAATGGTTACGAGAAACGAAGTCCTGGTATCTTAACGGCTGGTTTTATGCTATAGTAATTAGTAAGTAGGCAGTAATAATTTAACGTATAGAAAGCGATGGTAGCCTTGACCAATAGCAAACTATTAAATTAAATCAACACATTTATTAGTTATTAAATAAAAAACGGTAAGCCGTGGATACGGTGCGCACTCTAATACTAAAACATTTTGCGTATGGGTTAGCGCTTTGCTATTATAATAAAAAATATAAAATAAACCCCTGCTCAAAATAATAGGTACACAGCACAACTTTCAACTTTAACATAACAAATAATAATTTTATTCAATAATTTAATAACAAAAAAAATGCACATTAATTCAGTGGATATAAATAAATAAAGAAAAATAAACTTAATTACTAGATAAAATATAACAAAGAATCTGAGATCAATAAACATTTTAAGGGGCTCATTCGACTGCTCAAAAAAATAGTTACACTTGTAGTATTACAAAAAAAAAAGAATAATTAAAAGTGTTAATCAAAAATTATTGGATATTTTGAAGCTTTTAACTAATATCCAGTGTATCCACCAACATTTTGAATTACCTTCGCTACTCTCCTTGGCATACTATTAATCGAATCCCGACAGGTGTCTATGGATGTATTCCCATACCATATTGTAAGTTAGAAAGTGCTGGATGTATGCTGTACGTTGTGGCCTTTGGTTAATTCAGCAAGGCTTTGCCGATTTCGGAGCATTTTAAATGAAACATTGCAAGTTTGATTGTCAGTATAACACTGAAGATTCTTTATTTCTACAGCAGTATTTATATTAATTCTTACAATTGAAAATATGCTCACAACTACCTAACTCGTGTGTGCACATGTGCTTGCAATATGACCCATTCAGGTCATTTGCCAACACAAACCATTGTCAGCAAACGCTGACCCAAATGACACACACATCGCACTACTTGAACCACGATCGGCGATCTTAAATCAATGTGGCATGTTGTGACACATTGGGTTGGCAATTACATATATTGAATTGGCATGCACTACAATATTTTCTGAATATATTCCCATAATTGTTCTATATTAGAGAAAACTTTTTTCGCCAATTTATTTTTTAAGTTTCTCCACAGCTTATCTATTGGATTTAGATCTGGGGATTGACTTGGCCACTCTAAAACATTGACATTATGGTCTTCAAAGCATTTTTTTAACTACTTAGCGGTATGCTTTGGGTCGTTATCTTGCTGATAGACCAAACGTAAAGGCATGTCCTTGTATTCGGCAGCTGTCATGTGGTGAGTAGTTTGGTGTATAGGACCGATTCCATACCAAGAAAAGCATCCCCAAATGATAATATTTCCACCTCCATGCTTTACTGTTTTTTTTCGTGAAACGAACGTGAAATTCTTTGCCTTTTGGACAGCGTACATTCATTTCTGAATCGTTTCCGAACAGATTAATTTTCGTTTCACCGCTCCATAAAATATTTCTCCACTTTTTCTCACCCTCAGGCCCCAGCCAATTTTGTGTTTCCTTGCAAAATTGAATCTCATGCTCAAATTGTTTTTTTACATCAAAGGAACTTTTTTGGCTATTCGTCCTGGTAGGTTAACTCACCACCTTTAACTACGTTTCCAATTTCGGTTGCTATTACCTTTGAAGAATTAAATGTGTCTTTTTCACAATGTGCCTATAGAAATTTGCGTTAGTTTTTTTTGGGCCTTCCTTGAGACTCGTTTTGGGATTTTCGCTTTAACGCATTTCTAACAAAATTATGGGTTCTCCCCATCAGTCGGCCAATGTCACGAAGTGATTTTCCTTCTTTTCTTAGGTTTGAAACTAACTGGGCTTCTTCATTAGTGCAGTGTGATTTACGACACATCTAAATTATAAATTATTTAATCAAATCTCACTATTTTTAAGTTAATTAAACCAAAATTTACCGCTGTCAAATTAAGAACTGTAAGAACTCAAAAAAAACCTTTTTTAAAAAAAACTTTAGTGAACTTGTAGATGTAACTATTATATTGAGCAAGCAGATTTTGAATTTTTTCACGCAAAGCAACAATTCACAATATTTAGGGAAATCACACGTTTCACTTTGCCATATTGCGTTAATTAAAAAAACATTTAATTTTACTTTTAATTGCGCGATAATGGTTGAAAAGACCAATTCGAACAAAAAGTCATTCAGTGTAACTCATAATTTGAGCAGGAGTGTACATGTAAATTCAGTCGATAATGAAATTTCAATCGAACAGATCGTTCTTGCTCTGTTTGACGTTTTTTCCACTGAAAACATTTTTCGATCAGTATTGTATGTAAAGGGTGATTTTTATAAGAGTTTAGTTTTTGAAAATGAAAAAAAAACACAGTAATTTTATAAAAGTGAATGAAGTTTTTATTTGGATCGATAAATCAATTCCTGCCATTTACTTTTTAAGGATAATTTCACTTAAATGTTATCCGCGGCTACGCTTCAAGTGGTCCATTCTGAAAGTTAAATTTTAGCACATTTTTCACACATTTCGGCCGGAATCTCACCAATGTTTTGTTCCAAAGCAAATGTTATTCAATGTTGGCTTCAAAAGCAGTAATCGTATTTAGCTGGTCCCTATAGACAAAAGACTTAACATAGCTTCACAAAAGGTCTAACAGGGTCAAATCACACGATCTCACCAAATTCGCCTCTCCATTGATGCATGGTTTCGCGTGCAGTGTGGCATGTGGCATCGTCCTGTTGGAACCACATGTCGGCCAAGTCCTATTCTAGCATTTTTGACCTAAAAAATTGTTATAATCGAACGGTACCTTTCTCCATTGACCATAACGTTGCGGCCTTCATCGTCTTTGAAGAAGTACGGCCCAATGACGCCGCTTGCCCATAAACTGCATCAAAAAGTGCATTTTTCGGGATGCATTGCTAGCTGCTGAATTGCCTCTGGCTGGTCTTCTCTCCAAATACGGCAATTCTGCTTATTCAAGTATCCATTGAGCCAAAAATGAGCTTGCGACATAGCTTGCGAAACACTTTTTTCACAGCGCATGAAATTTGATAGTAAATTTCAATAATTTGCAAACATTGTTCAGGCGTAAGTCTATTCATTATGAAATGGCAAACCAAATTGAGCATAAATCAAGTGACAGCTGTCAAAAAGACCAACTCCTAAAAAAGTATGGCCAGATTGAAAACCACACTTCTAGAAAAAACACCCTTTAGTATGATTTCATGTCTGCCAAATTTTATTTCGCCAAAACAGCAATGAGAAAATTAGCCACGCGCAAAGTTTATATTGGAGCAAATGATTAACCATTCTTTAGAATATGATAACCATTTGGCTTTGCAATATAAAAAGGCATCGAATGTTGTCTCTTTGGCATAAATAACAATCGGGACACACCAAGTCTTGGTTTGCCAACAAAATTTTCGGCAAATAAAAAAATTGGAGATCTAACATTTTTTACAGTAGAACAACGAATAGCACAACAACAATGTGTGCTATTATGCGAAGCGCGACGGATTGCTTCGCTCTCAAGTGCGAAAGAAAATATGAAACATCAGAAACAGAAACCTTATATGCGAAAGATCTATTAGGTATATGAATAATAGCCTTTGTATTCTTATTTTTAATACTTCTTCCATCTCTCCTCGTTAGCATCCATTTTAGCGCTATCGCAAATCAAGTCCGTTTTTTATTTTTTAATATTTTTGATAATTTATTTTATAAGTTCATTTTAAATTCCTCAACATTTTGTACATTTCTTAAATAAAAAATAATAATAAATTCATTTTATAAAATTACGATGAACATATGCATTGAAACAGATTTTGCCACTTTATTAAATATTTAATTTGTTATTTATTCAAAATTCATACTTTTTGTTCTCTCTTCTTCTTTCTTTTTATTCCTTTCACAATTGTAACTGGAAATCTTTAGTCAGATTTCAAGGAACAAAAATGTTTGCTCGTTAGCTTTTCATGATAAGCATAGTGCAAAGCGAATCGCTTTTGAAAAGGCATAATCGGCGTATTGTATGCTTGAAACCTTACCATCGGCTGAATGCGTTTGCCATGTACATGTGAGCAGGGTTCCCATTTGGGCGACTAAGCTGCTTATCCCCCAGGCTGCCACTCGACCAGAATTCGTCCAAATTGCCGCTCTTTCTTTAATTAGTGGCAACTACTACTACTTTTTATTATACTGCTTAAATTAATATGTTATTATTTGAAAGAGCCGTGAGTTTTCACTGACGCTTTTAAACATGCCGATTTGTGCTCCATTTTCCTCACTCAAATTTTTTGTTTGCTGGCAAGGGATTGAAGACGAAAGTGAACGAGTCACATTCGATTGTACCACCGATTTCAGCACGATTTTTACGTTTGCTTTTACAACGGTCGCATTTCTTCACAATGTAAACACAAATATACAGTGCATGTGTGGATGTGTAATACATTTGTAATATATTAGAAATGAATATCAGAAGAAGCAAGTACACATAAATTCAAAACCGGTGGGTCGAAATCGGTGTTTGTAAAAGCTCTAGACGATGGAAAAAAATCAGTTGAAAAATCTGGCAAAAATTGCGACTATTTATATATTCACAGTGCAAATACATATACAAACTAGAAATAAAAAACCTAGAAATAAAAAACCTTTTTTGCACGGTAGGTTACATTTTTATTGTTTTTGTTTCAAATATTTTTTTATCCCTTTTTTCACTTTATACAAGTAATATTTTGTATGGAACGTGGTTGTGTAAACGTAGTTTTGCCCAATGATGATAATTTTTGCATCAGATCTTTTAACTGTGTATACCCTCTATTTGCTTAATTTCAATGATGTGTAATGTGTTTTGTTCATTTCGCTTTAGAATTAACTTCAATATCCTTGAACATTCCAGTTGTACCACAGGAGGGTAGTACCACACCCAATTGACAAATTTTACACATTTCATAGCTTAACCTGTTCCTCATATTAAAAAATTTCGGCACCACGTTTGGTTTAGATTACTTAAATTTTATTGGAATTAACAGACGGATGGACAGATAGACATAGGTAAATCAACTTGGCTATTCACGCTGATCATTTATATATATATATTTATGTTCATACCTTAATATATCATAAAAGTGTGCGTTACAAACAACCGTTACTAGATCAAAATCAATATACCCTGTACAAAGTGTGTAGGGTATACAAAATACAATCAAAATGTACCAAGCAGAGCTAGGTTGAGCTGGGTTGAGTAATCAAGGAAAAAAATTAATGAAAGTGTACGTTAACTCTATGTATGGAAAAAATAAATTGTTTTTTTTATAGTTTTCTATAGCCACTGTTTGTAGATTAAAGGATGGTAAAATTAATTAAAATTGAGAGATAAGAGTATTGAGCATATGTCTGCTATGGTCGTTCTGCATTACAGATATACAGAACGAAATAAGATTCGGTGGAATATGCAAATCATGGCCTACATATATTACTACCTTTTCTCTTAATAATAAAGCCGCTATTTCTCCTGTATATATGTACTCTTGCTAATCAAACAATACCAAAAAATTAGTAAATTAAATCTATTTTAATACACTTAAATTTTAAATAATGAATCATGCTGCACAGCATCAATTAAAATTGGCTGTTTTGTGGATTATTAAATGCAAAAAAGTAAGTCCGCAAAAAGTTTTGAATTTCGTAGCATATGACCATCGTGGATACTGCCTGTCCAATTTACATTCACGCTATAAAAACATCAATTTGGTCCACATACCATCATAACATTCAACGAATGTTTGCCATTTCGGTTTAAAAAATTAACTTTGTTTTCAATGGGTGCATCAATTTCTATAACAGTGCCATCAATGCACCAAGCCACCTGAGGAAATCCGCCTTGTCTCAAAAAGTTTGTAGCATTATCAAAGCAGTTGGTCGGCCAGAAAACAGTGTCGTTAAATAATATCTCAACTATTGCTTCTGTAACGCGGTGAACGACTTTGCATACAGTTGCATTGCTCACTCCATGCATGTCACCAACACCGTGGTATTGGGTTCCGCTTCCCATCCAGTGCAAAGCATTTAGCAGTAGCTCCAAAGGGTTTAATGTATTTTATTTGTATTAGAACGTACTTGATTTGCACTTTTGTTAATTGGAATCGCTCAATAGTTACATTATTTTTACAAATCATCAACAATTTCACTTTGAAATTTAAAACTTTGCACTTTCGTTTTACGAAACAATAATTTGCAAATTTGCAGCTTTTCATAATTTTTGCAGTTGGTGACACAGGAAATTTGAAAAGTGGCAAATTTGTGGAGTTGCATAGTGGCTGGTGAAATAGGGCCTTGGTACCAAATGTCTCTCCTAATAGAAGCATAGGGCAGAATAGGCATAATCATACAAATCTTCATTTCATTTTACAACACTGCATATTGAAAATTCATGCACAGTGCTGAAAAAAGCATATCTGCATGAACTAGTTTGACAGAAATAGTCGTTACAAAGAATAAAAAATAGCTTTAATCTCAATAACAAATTAAGTTCAGCTATTGATAAGTACATAAGTGGAAAACCTACCACAAGACTGTTTTATTATAGTTTTTAATTCGCAGATTTATAACCAGAAAAAAACGGTGTACTGAAAATAATGCAAGAAATTCGTTTTCCCTCACATATGGTATCAGTGGGTCCTCTTCAGAAGTGGAAGAATTATCGTCAAAACCAAAACGAGAAAATACCGCAATTATTGCAAAGAATGTCAGAAGGAATATAAATGGATGCAGCTGAAAAAGAATCAAAACGGCCTATTTGACTGTTTGCAAGCAGCTTCTAATAAATCAGAAAAATCATTCTATTAGTCAAATATTTTTAAAAAGTCAAGAGAATATGAAAATATCAAGATATCAGTTTGGTTAGTACATATATAAAATTTATTTTGCGAATCCGTTCTGAACCGTTATCATATTATAGGTCGATTTCATTCGTGTACAAATATAAAACGCACAATATGAATGGATGCGATAAAGATCCAGTCTCACGCACACGTTTCACAAATTAACCCACAAAATGCGTGGAAGGCGCATCTCTTCTACCGAATTTTGAACGTAATTTTCTTACACTTTCGGTAGAAAATTCACCATTTTGGAACTAAATTTTTCGTTTACGTTGTTCAAGCTTATATTCCCATTTCGTTAATCGCAAATACATATAATAAACCTAATTTTCCGTCATAATATGAATGACATTAAAGTTGCCAGTTCAAATTCCAAATGTTAGATGGACCACTCCTTACTTTTTAAAGACTTTTATTCTAAATACCATATTATGCTTGAAAATTTTTGTCTTGACAATGTAATTAAAAATGTAAACTAGTTAATTTGGTAGTTTTAAGTGAATTTTGACCACTGATTTTTCGAGATATTGCATCGAAGATAAATTGGACTAGGGTGAGAAACTTTGGCTGTGACGTTATACATATGTATGTATATGTCTACTGTAATAGTCTAACCGCAGTAGTAAATATATGTAGTATTAATCAGCGTCAAGCATAGAAGTATTTTGTATAGAAGGAGTTTGAAGAGGAAACGAAGATAATAATGTAGAGGAGGCCGTTAAAAATAAAGTGAGAAAGGAGATTGACGTGCTCATGGTGATTTTTTAAAAAATTTAATACTATTTAAATGTAAATAAATAAAATCGATGTTTGGTGTCATGCGCGTCAGAAGTGGGATTTATCAATCCAGTGCCCACAAAGGACAATGTGAAATATTTATGAATTTCACAACGAATTGAAGACAAACTGACTTCGATTTGTGCTGTACATACAAACCGTTTATAGTAAATTTCACAACGAGTTGAAAACCAGGTACTTAATTGCGAAATAGGGTATATTTAATAGTGAAGGTGTTTACGACGCGAATAAATGGATGAGCAATTTTAACGTGTTAGATGTTGATAATCGATTCCGCCTTAAATGTATTCGTCGATTAATGACTTACCGGTGAGTCGGCAACATATGAAGAATTCAAAGAAAAATATTCTACAAAATGTTGGCCTCAAATTGTCTATCTCAGAAGTTATTGAGATACTTAAGAGTACCAAATACGATCCCGCTAAAACAAAAATGCTTGGTTATATTCTGCAGATGCAAGAAATCGTATCATGGGTAAAACTCGAAATTCAAGTCATTCAATTCATAATTAACGAATTAAATAACCGTTCGCTGTCTTATATCCGGAAACTACTATTGCTCAACTGAAAGTATTAGGTCAACACAGTTGCGATCATTGTCAAGACTAACTACATACATTCAGTTCCTCTGCGGCAGAGCTTCTGTCAAACCAATGCAGTTATTAAGAAATTTAGTTCCGATACATCAACTAAGCCAATCCAGTGTTATACATAATTATAGCACATAGCAAGTGCTTCCTCCGAAAGTGGCAAGTGCCATATGTAAAGACTTAGTTATTGTTGATCATTTGATTTCAGATATATTTCTTATTGAAAGTGAAATTCCGATTTCCGACATGTACGACATTAATCCTACCATTAACTCTGTTCATAATAAAGCTATTCAGAGAATTATTCAGCCAGACTATTATGCATGATTATGGAATGACAATGAACCGTGAAAACTATCCTATTACGATAAACAGGAATTAGATAAAGTTGTTAGGGATTTGTTGCCATGTGGGCAAGTCTTCTTTTTCTTCTTTTAATGGCACAACAACCCATGGAGGGCCTAGGCCGAGCTTTTCGCATCCGCTCATGTTGTGCGTATATATGTAAATGAATGGAACGGACCTACAGTTTTATGCCGAATCCGAACGGTGAAGTGAAAAGCTTTTCATTAGCAATTTCTACTCTTGTAGGTTTGCCATTGCTTGCCAAGAGGTAGTGCTTTGTAGAAAAATAATTTTTTCTATTTTTTGATTTTGTCTCTGCCGAGATTCGAACACACTACCACTACACGTGCGGCCACGTAATTCAGAAAATATTGTTTTAGTTCCGAAAAAGACTGGTGGCAAGCGAATGTGCCTTGATTTCCGACGAATTAACCGAATCATTGTACGATATAGATATCCGTTACCTCTCACCGATGATTGTTTAGAACAAAAGGAGGGTAAATGATATTTTATAACGTTGGATCTTAATAAATGGGTTCCACCAAGTTAACGTCTACCGAAGAGTCTACCATACACTACTTTTGCTGCTCCCAATATACATTACGAGTTTGTTAAGATGCCAATTGGTTTATAAAGGGTAATTTTTTTGCTACTTGGTCATTGACGTTTATATTTCTGACAGTTCATTCTTGACATGTGTCAAAGTAAAAAATGCTCAATTTGGTTTGCCATTTCATCATGAATAGACTTACGCCTGAACAACGTTTGCAAATTATTAAAATTTATTATCAAAATTCGTGCTCTGTGAAAAATGTGTTTCGCAAGCTACGTCCATTTATGGCCGTCATAAGTGACCCACAGAGCAGGCTATTCAGCTCATTGTGACCGAATTTCGCACTAGTTTCACTTTATTGGACATCAATACATGAAATCGTATCCATAGAGTGCGTAACGAAGAGAATATTGCTGCTGTATCCGCCAGTGTTGAAGAAAATCGTGATATGTCCATCCGGCGCCGATCCCAGCAATTGGGTTTGTGTTATTCAACCAGCTGGAAGATTTTACGCAAAGATCTTGGATTTACTTACTTTACTTTTAATGGCACAACAGCCCATGGAGGGTCTAGGCCGAGCTTTTCGCATCCACTCATGTTATGCGTGTTATATTTGTACATGAATGGAAGGGACCTACAGTTTAATGCCGAATCCAAACGGCGAAGTGAAAAGCTTTTCATAGGCAATTTTTACTCTTGTAGGTTTGCCATTGCCTGCCAAGAGGTGGTGCCGTGTAGAAAATTAATTTTTTCTATTTTTTGATTTTGCCTGTGCCGAGATTCGAACCCCGGACACTCTGCGTAGCAGTCCAACACATTACCACTACGCCACAGGGATTTATGCCATACAAATACAGCTGGTGGAAGAACTGAAGCCAGCCGACTTACGACAACGCCGAGTTTTCGGTGAATGAACCTTAGAAAAGCTGGATGAGGGTGCGTTTTTTTTATCGCAAAATTTTCTTCAGCGACGAGGCTCATTTTTGGCTCAATGGATACGTGAATAAGCAGAACTGCCGTATTTGCAGTGAAGACCAGCCAGAGGCAATTCAGCAGTTACCAATGCATCCCGAAAAATGCAATGTTTGGTGCGATTTATAGACGTTACGGTCAATGGAAAAAGGTTTCGTGTGATTCGACCCCGTTAGACTATTTTTTGTGGGGCTATGTTAAGTCTCGTGTCTATAGGGACAAGCCAAACACGATTGCTGCTTTGGAAGCCAACATTGAACACGTCATTGGTGTGATTCCGGCCGAAATGTGTGAAAAAGTGTGCCAAAATTAAACCTTCAGAATGGACCACTTGAAGCGTAGCCGCGGTAACATTTAAGTGAAATTATCTTTAAAAAGATAATTTCCAAATAAAAATTTCATTCACTTTTGTAAAATTTCTGTGTTGTTTTGAATTTTAAAAACCAAGCTTTTAAAACATCACCCTTTATAATGCAACAGTGGTGTTACAGCAGTTTATGAATTATGTATTGCATGATTTTATTATCGAAGGTGTTGTCTATATTACGATTTCGACAGGGACGATTCCGGAGCATTTGGATATGTTGCAAAAAGTAGGGCAACGACTCGCAGAATTCCGGCTGGAGTTAAATTTAAATCAGAGTAAATTATGTTACGAAGAGGTTGAATTTTTGGAGTTTACGGTAAATAAACATGGCATGAGGCTAAATTATCAGCATTTAGAAACTATCCGACATTTACAAATTCCTACTAGTTCTGAACTTCTACACAAGTGCACATGTATTTTTTCTTCAGAAACAAAATGTTAAATTGGATTTTGATTATCTTTGTTTGATTGCATTCGAAACTTAACGGGATAAATTGGTTACAACTCCGGTTCTAATCCAAATGGTGAGACCGAATTGCATTGTCACTCAAGCTCTGATGGTTTTGGTGGTGTTCTAATGCAGAAGCAAGACAATAAGTTTCATCCGGTGGCTTCTTTCTTACAACGTACGACGGGAGTTGAATCGCGTTACCATAGTTTTGTATTGGAAACGGTTGCCACTATTTATTCATTACAAAAATTCCGTGTTTATTTAGGGGGCATTCCGATTAATATTATTGTTATTGTTGTAATTTATTGACTTTGACTTTAAAACGTAAGAGTGTTAATGCCAGAATGAAACGATGGCATTGGAGTTAGAGAATTATTGTTACACGGTTTAGCATCGTAGAGGTCAATTAATGGGACATATATCATTCCTCGTTCCGATTACATTGAGGTTCAGTTGGAAAATACCCAGAATCGTAATGATGACATTGTTAAGATACGAGATCAACTTGAAATAAAACCAGTTGACCATTTTGCGTTGGACGAAGGTCTAGTATGTAGACGAATGACTGACGGACTATTACTTTTCTACGTCCCGAAAGAGATGGAAGATAATGTTATTTGGGTAGCGCATAAAAAAATTTGTCGCGTGGGAATTACTAACTGCATTGACCAAATTAAGACGCATTATTTGTTTCGGAACATGAAACGGACAGTTGAACGATTCATTAGAAACTGCTTTAAGTGTACCACGAATTATCTTTCATCGCATGGTAATAATCACAAGTTGTATCATATTTCGAAGAAACCTACCGTAAATAATATATAAGCGAAAGCACATATTTGCCTTTACGAAACATGTTAAATTGTATGCAGTCAATTTAACTAACTCAACAGTTTGTGCTTCCTTGGATAAGTATTCTGAACGTTATAGCCGACCAAGACGAATTATTAATGACCGTGTAACTTTTACTTTCTTAGAGTTCAGTTCTAATCTTTTGTAATATAATATTGATCATATTAAGATTGCTACAGCCAAACCACAGGCTAATGTTCACATTGAGCGTGTTAATTGCATCCTTAAAAGAATGTTAGCTAAGATTTCCGAACCCATTCAGCATTCAAATTGGTCCAAATTATTAATAAAAGTTTGCGCCATTAAGAATTCCGTACCACTGGCTGCATGTACTCCAAACCAGCTTATTGTTTGGTGTAAGTCAAAGGGGTCGTAATGTAACGCACTTTACGACGCAAACAGTTTTCCGCCATTCGACATATTTACGCAAAATAGCTTCCGAAAACATTGAGAGTAAACAATAAAAAAATTCGGCCTCATAAGTCGAGACACGAATTTGGTGTTGGATTTGTGGTTTCGAAGAGATTGCGTCACCTAGTCTCGAGGTTCACGCCCGTGAACGAGCGTCAAAATTCTTCAACATCAGCAAAATTTGTGTCCATGCCCCGACGGATGAGAATGAAACGAACATAGATGAATTCTACGAGTTCCTCGAGAAAACTTATGAGCGTTGTCCACGCCAAGATATTAAAATCGTGTTAGGCGACTTTAATGATAAGGTTGGCCCACCTTTCCCTTTGGTCCGACGATCGGAATATTCAGTCTCCACGACGAAGTCACCGACAACGGTATGAGAATGATCGACTTCGCCACCGGAACATGACAGTTAGTAGCGCGAGATTTCAACATAAAGATATTCATAAGTCCACTTGACGGTCCGCTGATCAAAACACACGAAACCAGATTGATCACGTAGCACGAAGGCACAGTGTACTAGACGCACGCACAATACATACGTGATGCAAATATAGACTCAGACCACTACTTGGTTGCAGCCAAGCTCTGCACACGTGTACGTGTAACAAATCGCGTGTGGATAGGAACTAAGAGAAAGCTGGATCTCGAAAAGCTGCAATGACAGCCTTGAGATCAAGCGGAGATTAACTCTTGGCAACGGGTGTTACTACGGGCTCAGTAGGCAATTAAGAAGGAGCGCTTTCTCTGGACCGACGAAAATAATGCTCTATATGTCCCTCATCCTTCCCGGCCTAACATATGGCGCAAGGACGTGGACATTGACCATCAATGACGAGAGGCTGTTAGGAGCGTTCGAGAAGAAGATAGTCCGTAAGATCTATGGTACAATATGTGTGGACGACGTGTATCGAATAAGATGGAACCGTGAGCTGTATGAGCTGTACGCCGGCAATGAAATAGTCAAGTGCATAAAAATCCAGAGTCTTCTCTGACTGGGTCATTTTGAGCGAAAGGTGAAGGGGACTAGCTAAAAGGGTGGTTTAGTAGAGCCACGGTGGAGGAACATGCAGAAGAGAACGTCCTAATCTCCGTTGGAAAGACCAGGTACAGGGCGACCTGATTGCCTTATCAACTGGTGCCAGCGCACGCATAGCAGAGGCGACTGGCGGAGATTTATCGAGGCGGCCAAGACCGATCATTGGTTGTAGTGCCAGCTAAGTAAGTATGGGCCGTCAACGCCGTCAATGAGTAAGTATGGGTACGTAACGATAAATTGCAATATGGAGGTAGAAAATTATCGCAGTACAAGAACGCTGTCAAAACCATAAGACTATGAAGATAACACAGCAGACAGTCATCGAACAAAAAATCGACGTAGCAATATAATGCAAACAGCATAAAAATGAACAGTAGTACTGAGTTACATGATGAAACCAACAAAGTCGCGGTATGGATTTGTGGAAATAAAACTGTACAAGAGAATAGATGCCGAGAGTTATTTCATGAGGGCAAAAGTTAATAACAAACATATATGTTATGTATATAGCTGTTACTTACCTGCTAGTGTACAAATTGACGAATATGAGAAAACAATTGAAAAACTTGCCACATAAAAACTAAACCAAATGTTATAAATGGAGACTTTAATGCTTGAGCAATGGAATGGGGAAGCAGGAACACAAATCTTCGTGGCCAAATCCTGCTCAAAGACAAAGGCGATCCTAGATATAGTCCTGCTAAATGATGGACTGAAATATACCTTTGAGAAAAATTGCTATGGATCGGTTATTGACATAGCTTTTACAAGCAAATCGCTTGTCAGAAGATCCGAATAGTATGTGAGTGAGATATATACTGACAGTGATCACTTAGGAAAACTCAAACTCTTGACCAAGACGTATTCAAGACAATGATGGACAATGAGCTAATCGAATAAATAAATACGAACGAAAACCTAACCAAATTTGTAAACATTTCAAGGAAGCATATGATGTATCAATGAGAAGGAAGAAAGAATGAAGGAAAGAAGTGCTGTTCAGCGAGGAGAAAAAAAGTAAGAAAAATTTGAACGAACTCTTTATGCTGAATTATAGGTATACCTGCGCTAGAAGATAATTTAAATGAGCTATTAAAAGAAGTAAACTTTCTTCTTTCTTTCTTTTAATGGCACAACAGCCCATGGAGGGCCTAGGCCGAGCTTTTCGCATCCACTCATGTTGAGCGCGTTATATTTGTACATGAATGGAAGAGACCTAAAATTTTATGCCGAATCCGAACGGCAAAGCGTTTTATAGGCAATTTTTACACTTGTAGGTTAGCCATTGCCTGCCAAGAGGTGGTGCCGAATGGAAAAATTGTTTTTTTTTTAATTTTTTGATTTAATCTGTGCCAATATTCGAATCCCGGGCACTCCGCGCAGCAGGCGAACGCACTACCAACTACGCCGCAACGACCACAGGAGTAAACAGACTCATTTAAAAGCTGTGATAGACGAAAACCCATGGGGTGAAGAATATATAATTGTAATGCCAAGATTCAAAGGTGAAAAAGGCCAACCTCCGTCCTGCACGATCTTAATGGAGAAAGTAGTTAACTCACTTTTCCCAACGCTACATGAAGATCTTGAAAAAAAATCGCCAATACGGTTTCCGTCGGGATCGCTCTACGGGAGATCTCATGGCGGTCCTCACCGAGCATTGGTACCACAGTGTACATGGCTTCGGTGAGAGCAAGGGTATTTCAAGGGCATTTGACAGAGTGTGACATAAAGCACTGATGTCAAAACTGATTGCGTCTGGGGTCGGGAGTAACTTCACATGGTGGATCACGAAATTTCTAAGCGGCTGCTCTATCCGTGTTGTGATAGACGGCATTGTCGCGGAAGATCGTGGCATTAATGTTGGAATGCCGCAGGGTTCGGTCCCCTCCCCTTACCTTTTCCTTATCTTCATTAATGACCTTCTGTCATTAACCAAGAATCCCATTTACTCATTTGCAGATGACAGCACCATTTCTCATTCATATGCCTGTTCAAAATGCCCTAAATCTCCTGATTCCTTGACTACTGGGAACATCGTCGAAACGTGGCTTGCGTCTCTCTGTTTTACCGTTACTTTCACGGTAGATGCACGAACTCACGCCTTCCACGTAGACATGTTCCACTGCACTACGCATTACAGAGGAAGTTCTTTTATCTGTCGTACCGCGCGTATGTGGAATAAGCTCCCTGCAACAATTTTGCCCGATTATTATGACCTTTGCAAATTTAAAGCAAACGCTCATAACTACTTCTCCCTCCTTGTTCCGCCCACGTATCAATCTTCCTTCCAATCAACACAATGCTCTACATTTATAGGGGTACCCCTTGTGTGTTGACTGTATTTAAAAAAAAAAAATTCTGACGGAAATGATAGAAATTGTCATTTCTATCAAGTATGAAAGAAATGAGGCTTGAAAAGAAATGTCAATTGATAAATGAGCCTCTATCCCTCTATCGATTAATCGCGCATATGACAGTTGAAACCCCTGTGTTCTGTGTGATTACCTTCCCTCTCTGATTCTCCCACCTATCAATCTTCGTTCCATTCAACACAATGCTCTGCATTCATAGGGGTACACCCTGTGTGTTGAATGTATCAATAAAAAATAAAACCAAAAATCGTTAGAAATTTCTAGAACGGAAAGAATGAATACACTGAAAAAAAACCAACGCGAAACACAAACAAATGGAGATTGTGTTACAATAAAATCTCCAGCAAAAACTGCAGCTGAGAGACAGCGGGAATACAGACTTCGTCGAAAAAATGGAGGCAAATTCAGATTCTGCTATCGTGGAAAAACCCAAAACCAGCACCGAGAGATCGCGAGAGTGAAAACTTCGCAAGCAACTTGAGGCTTGTAAAACAATTCGAAAAGACTAATGGGTTTTATGTGGTCGCTGTGGTGTAGTGGTAGTGCGTTGGACTGCTACGCAGAGTGCCCGGGGTTCGAATCTTGTCACAGGCAAAACCAAAAAGTAGAAAAAATTATTTTTCTACACGGCACCACCTCTTGGCAGGCAATGGCAAACCTACAAGAGTAAAAATTGCTATGAAAAGCTTTTCACTTCGCCGTTTGGATTCGGCATTAAACTGTAGGTCCCTTCCATTTATGTGCAACTATAACATGTACAACATGAGTGGATGCGAAAAGCTTGGCCTTTGGCGCTACATGCGGTCATAGTCGACAGTGATAAACTGAAGTTCATTGTGGTAAAGGCATAACCCTTGCCACAATGGCTGCCTATCTCTTTATCGGTGTCCTGTGTGATTGTATTCCCTCTCTCATTCTCCCTCTTTCTTCCTTCCATTCAACAAAATGCTCTGCATTCATAGGAATAGGGAATGTATCAATAAAAAAAAAAAAAGTTGGAATCTGAGTGAAGGCGGTATAGGACTGTAAGCGTGTGTGACACGCGAAAATGAGTTTCTTGATTCACTATCTGAGATTAACTTACAGCAAGTAAATTATATTACGAATAAAAATAATAAATTTCTGGACTTGGTATATACTGATTACTCATCCAAAATGTCACTTTCTTCTTGCGAACCATATGTGTCCTCTAAAGATGATTACCATCCCACTCTTGGAGTCATTTTTGAATTACTTAGTGAACTGAATCGTCCACAGTTTTACAGTAGTGAATCAAATTTCTGTAACTTTAAAAAGAAACATTTTGACAAACTGAGGAAAATGCTTACGGAAGCTGACTGGTCAGCTATCGATTCCAACCTGGAAAACTGTGTTTTAGACTTTAATAATCTTCTTTATAAATGCTTTCAATAAATGCTTCTCCCAAACAAAAGAATATTCCCAAGGCGAGTAGTCCGGTATGGTATACTAGAGAACGATAGAGATTAAAAAATTCGAAGACCCGAGATTTTAAGGTTTTTAAGATGTCTACGAACTCAAAAGACTATGTTCTTCTTCTCTTAGAAACAAGTATCACATTCTGAATCGTAAATGTTATAATGAATATATACATAAATAAAATTAAATTAGAAATTCATAGCAAGCCTGAGGCTTTTATGGCTTTGTGAACATTAAACGAAAAAATACTGAGTTCCCATCGTCTATTAAAAAGAAAGATTGTGTGTCAAACGATAATACAACAATCTAAAATTTTTTTGCTGAATTTTTTATTTCCACTTACTCCGCTGACTCATATGATAGTACTATAGTTTCTCCTTACTCGCCTTCTTCATTGAGCTCGCAGGATATATCATTCCTGGGGATGTATTATCACATTTATAATCATTAAAGACATCTTTTTTACCCGGACCTGATAACATCCCCAGCTGTATTCTTAAAATATGTGCAGATTTTCTATACAAGCCTCTAACGGATATTTTTAATGCATCATTAAAATCTGGCCATTTTCCTGCTTGTTGGAAAGATTCTTTTTTAATTCCACTTCACAAATGTGGTTCAAAGTCTGATGTCTTAAATTATCGAGCCATAGCTAAATTAAGTGCTATACCTAAATTATTTAAAGCAGTCATCACCGATCAACTCTCCTTTTCTGATAAATCTTATATTTCCCCAAATCAGCATGGGTGTTTCCAGGGGATGTCCACTGTAACAAACCTCTTAGAATTTTCGAGTTCTGTTATAAAGGGGTTTTCTAACGGGTTTCAAACGGACGTAATTTACACTGACTTTAGTAAAGCTCTTGACAAAGTAAATCATAATCTTTTACTAATGAAACTTCACCGAATTGGCTTTCTCAAGCGCTTATTGACTGGATTAAATCACATTTTTGAAACGGGGTCATAATATTGATGTTCCCTCTGGGGTCCCTCAAGGCAGTCATTTTGGACCAATTCTTGTTTCGCTCTTTTTAAATGATCTTTCATCAATAATTCGATACTCAAGAGTTTTGATGTTTGCAGATGATGTAAAGCTCTGGCTAGACTCTTCAACTTTGTTGATCTGATGTTTATCAAGATGGATAGTGAAGTTAAGACCATTTGCATTACATCGTGAATACCGCATGCGCCATATTTTATGTCGGTATGTGAATATTGAATAGCTTAAAAACAACAACTGATTTCCATATAAGAGGTATTTTTATTTAATTTGGTCATATACAATTTATTTGGACTATTTTTTTAATATAAGTCTGTTCTTTGGCATGACAGCATTGGTAGGTGTAGATGAAGCGGAAAGTTTTTGACTTATATTCTGAAAATGATGAACCAAATTAATAGAAGTTTTCAAAGTGAATCTTCGTAAATATTATATTTAGTGTTCCACGAAACAAATCTTATGTACCACTTTTTATATTTTAAGAATATAGAATTGCAAAAAATAAAGGAATGAACTCTACATAAAAAAAATAGCTGGTACCTATATACCTATATTGTACATAAAGGAGAAGCAACAATTCGTAATGAAACATTTTCAGAAAACGAGATTATTGCCGAGAATGATAGTTGTGTCGTAGTTGGCCTGCCGAGGTTCAAATCTCCACAAGGGCAAAATCAAAATAAGTAGAAAAAACTATTATTCTACACGACACCACCACTTGGCAGGCAATGGGAAATCTAAAAGAATGAAAACTGATTCAGATTCGGCATAAAACCATTCATGTACAAATATAACAAACACAATATGAGTGGATGCGGAAAGCTCGGCTTAGGCCCTAAATGGGCTTTTGCGACAATAAATAAATAAATGAAGAAGGAGAAAGAGATTATTGCCACAGGCAACGAAACTGAGGGGCAAAGATAACACTTGCCAATCTCTGCTTTCAGCTTTACATTTAGTTGGTAACGAAGATCTGGAAGAATAGAAAACAAGTTTGGAGCTCGTGGCAAAGTTTTGTAATTAAATAACAAAAAAGTAATTTCATATTTGTCTGAATTGAATAAATAAAATGTTTATTTTGTATGTATTATTATTCGCTTAAAGGGTGGCCCATCAAACAAATGGCATTTGAACTACTTTTCAGTGTGGCACCTCTCATGTCATTCGTATTGTAACAAATTAGTTATATATAGTTTCGGTTAACGAAATGGGTCGATATACGCTTGAACAACGTTAGGAAATACTAAAAATGTTCTTCCAAAAATGTGAATCTTCTACCGAAAGTGTAAGAAAATCGGTAGAGAAGCCCCTTCCATACAATTTGTGGATCAATGTGTGAAACTTGTGCGTGGAACTGATTTTTTATTGAATAAAACAACTGAAAAAATTGCTGCTCTTGTTCTGAGGAAGAAATGGGATGCGCTATCGCACAATGATTTCGAGTTATGGCGTTTGGGTGATGTTCATAGGCCACCACGCAGTTGCGGTTTAACTCCGTTGGACTATTATTTGTGAGAGCAGTTAAAGATATAAGTGTTACGCTAGCCATCCAGCAACGATTGAGGCTCTTAGATCAAGTACAGCTACATACAGCATTAAACTTACTGAAAATTGAGTTGATCGTATGGGCTACTGCAAGGCCAGCGGAGGATGTCATTTGAACAAAATAGTGTTCCACAATTAACCGAAAGGATTTTACTTTCGAATAATAGAATCCACATTAAAAAAAATTATTCGTTGCTTATTTACACTAAATTATAAATGGTCCACCCTATATATGGATTTTATAAATACAACTGTAATTCTTGAATACAAACTTATGAACATATATCTAGTTATGGATACTCCAGTGTGTACATATACAAGTACGTTAAAGTGGCTTTATACACCGGTGCAAGCATGAAAGACTGTGTGAGAGATAGAAAAGTAAGGCAATAAGAAAGAGGTGCGCTCCCTTTCTTACTGTTTTAGTTTTCTACCTGGATAATATGCACCTGTACATTATATTTAAGTTATATTTTCATCAAAATTTTGTACAGCGCAGCATGCGAATATGAAACTGATATTTGTATTATCGCCTACTAAAATTGTGGGTGAATATGCTGAATTTTCAGAAATTTAAGCTATAATTTTATTATTGTTTTCATTAATTTCCTCCTTTTTTTCTCTTTTTAAAAATTTTCCAACGTTAACCTTGTGTGAGCGTATGTGCACATGTGAATATTAAAACAGCTGATCTGTATGCAAGAAATGCGATGCCCTACCCTGCTGCATACCATATACAGATAGATTGTGAAATGGATCACCCAGTATATAAAAAAAAAATCCTCTAATATGAAAAAAATTTAGTATGTAAATATGTATATTTATTTTTAGGCTTTTAATACTTAAAACTTACCTGTGATACACAGGGTGATTTCGTGCCGATGGCCAATATGAAAAATTTGATAGAAAAAAATGATACAGATTTAAAGATTTCTTGTTGCAATTTAATTGCTATAACATCTAAACTAAATTTAATAAAATTTCCTTTCTTAAGCTACTTACTATTGATGTTCCAATTATATTTTAACTTATTTACTTAATTGCACTCGTAACTTTTGCATTTGATAACAAGTTTTTATTCATTTAGGTGTCAGGTCAGAATATATGAAACTTACAACAACAAAAATTTGACTTGTTTGTGGATGTAATGTTGATAACTCGTTAGTACTAAATAGTCAACAAAATGATTCGCCTCAAAAACCAAAAGTTTAAAATTTATAAACAAATTAACTTTTACATAATTTTTTGCTTGTAATTAATACCTCGGACTGAGGGATCGGTTTATTCAACCGATTTGAATAAACTTAACAACGTGTACAATTTCTTAAAAAAATTTTAAATAAATAAATTACGATAAATAAAACTTTTTTGTTCATTTGTGTTTAAATACAATTGATTTTTAAACGATTACACTTGATAATTTAAGCTTTTGCGAAACGAATTCCGTCGAAAAAACTTCTAGCCTAAGCTATTAGCAAGGTTATAAACAAGTCAATGAGTGTTTTAAGTCCCCAAGTCGTCTTAATTTTCCCAATAAATTTGAAAACAGTGAAAAAGAGATTCTGGATAGCTTGATTGATGTAAATCAACTTGAATAACGACTCAAATGACGTTCAAGCCTTTGGGTGATGCATTGTCGAAGATTGGTAAACGAGATCCAGAAGACATCAGTTTATAATCTGGATATTTCAAGTTATTGGGTACAATTATAAATTCATTTGACCATCACGTAGACATGGTACCAGGTCCTGCTGTGACTTTTTCCTTTCCCGTGAATATTTCGTGGCCGGGACGCTTCGGACGCGAGATAACTGCCGAACATTACAATGATGACGCCAAAAAATACAATCAAAATAAGCACGCAGGAACTCGGGGTGTGACAAACATGGCGAAGAAAACGCTCCGAGATGAGTTGGTAGGAGGAAGTAGAAGAAGACTTTCTACGTAAAATTGAATGGTGCTTAACGATCTGCAAGGAGCAAGCACTATTCGTAGAAGAATTCCAAAGATAGGCAAGACGGACTGCTCTTCATCGAAATCCCTGAGTCTTATCAGTCTAACCTCTTTTGTTCTTAAAACAATGGAGAAAGTAATTTATAGACATATCACATTAAATAAATTGGAAAAGATTTTTTTTCATCCATGTCAACATGCACTGGTCTGTATCAATTAACCAATTTCATCTAGGGCGAACAAAAGGATACCCACAAGGAGGGCTATTATCACCTCTCTTGTGGAGCGTTGCAGTCGATGAACTCCTCACTCTGCTAACAGAAAATGGCATAACCTGTCAAGGATATGCCGATGATATTCCCATTATGGCTAAGGGAAAATACGAGGATGGACTCTGCGATGTAATTCAAACGGGGCTTAACGTCACGCAGTATTGGTGCAAGTCAGTGGATTTAGATATAAATCCATTCAACACAGTCCTAGTACCATTCACTAGGAAGAGAAAACTACCGCACATGAAGCCCATAAAGCTAAATGATGCGTTAATCAATGTTACACAGAAAGTCAAATACCCAGGAATAGCACTCAAAAATTCTTTGGAAAAACATGTAGACAATGTTACTAGCAAACCTGAGAATGTAGTCCGCACATTCTAAAGTGGATATATACCACGATGTCCATGATGGCCTAAATAAAGTGAGCAATACCCTCAAAAACTTCAACACACTAGAAGCTGGTGTTTGGTCTAAAAACTGGACACTCTGAGACTATGGAAAGAATGCCATATGGCGTTGTGCACAGTTCAACCTCGAACGCATGGGAATGCATAGAACTCCTGAATGCATTAGGTAAGACAAACAACTATTTGATGATGGGGGAAACACTAGAATATGTCCTAATACACTACGAGGCACCCACTCGCAAGAGAAAGTTACCTGGGGCTATATCACCCAGTAAGTAGAGATATCATGGTCTCGAAACAGCATATATTACTGAGATTCCTCAGTAAGATTGGCTTCTCTAACAGTTTGTAATCTAAGCTACTATCGGGAGTACAATATACTTTTAAGGTCGCAGTACACTTCCCCTCTTACACCAATCAATCAAACGAGGCAATTTTTAAGTAATCTCCTTTTTTTTATGGCAATTCAGCCCATAGAGGGACTAGGAGCTTTTCGATTTTTAAGTACTGGTCACTAAAAATAAAGAAAATTATCATTAAAACCGATGGTTGCTTGAATTTTTTTTTATTGAAAGAGGGAAATCAATGTTTATAAATGTTTTACTCCTCTAAGATAAATTTGGCAGCCGATTTCATAAAAAAAACTATTTTTATATGGGAGCCCCCTCAAGGGTTGGTGATGTTCGGAAAAAATGTGTGAAAAATTATTGAGTTTGGCCTTACATTTTAATCGTCTAGGGGCCGCTCCTGACCTCGATGCGATGCCACTTAACGTTACCAAACCCCTCCTCCAATTTTTGGCTCACGCAAAATTCATTTAAAACCAATGGTCAAAATTCTTTTAACACCAACATATAACTATAGACAAGTTGTTATTACTTCAAATTGTTGTTAACACAAAACCAAAAGCGAGCTCTTTTAATGAGATCAAGTACAATATGCAACTGTTTTATTTCGTTTAGAAATATCATTGTTAATAGCGTAGGCTTCCCTTTTTTTGCGTCGGAATTGGATTCGCAAAAGGTTGAATTACGAAGTATGATTTTTCAGAGACCAAGAATATAAACAAAAATCAATTGTTTATAAACAATTGTTTAAAACAAATAAAATAAATTTTTATTGTCGTAATTTTTATAGACAAGTTTTCCAAGAAGTTATTACAAGCAAAATGTTACATAAAAGTAAATTTGATTATAACTTCTAAACTTTTGGATTTTGAGGCGTATCATTTTGCTGACCATTTAGTATCATTTATCAACATTTCATCGAAAAAAGACAAAATTTTTGTTTGTAAATTTCCTATGAAATAATACTATTAAAAAAAAAAAAAAGGAAAATTCTTTAAACCTGCCTAGTTCGCAGAAGAGTGAAAGTAATCCCATTCGTATAGTTTTTATATTGCGTTAACCTTCCCTATCACTTTGTTTCATGTTGACCGTGGGTACAGAATCATTCTGAATTATGTGTATAGAATATGTATATTATATGCCTTATTTCCTCCATTAATTGTGCAAAAGTATATCAGAACCTCCCTCCTCCACCAGAGTATGAAAATATACAAACAATTCTGGTGATACAAAATTCTGATTTTGCAGTGTTCTGTGGGTCCGTTGGGATTCGTTCGTTTACATAAAATGTATGATCTAATGTAAAATTTAACAAAAATACACAATACAAGACCAAATACATCACATCGCGTTTAGGGCTAAAAAATGTATTGAGCCAATTCCAAAATCAATCATTTCTAACACGGTTTATTTTATGTATTTTAAAAATGTTATCTATTCAATTTAATTATAGAGCATAGACATTGTGTTAAATTTATCCTACTAATTATAAATTGCACAGAGTTTAAAAACTGAAATTTACAAGAACAAGAATTAAAGCTTGGTTTTATTGTTGGGAAGAGACTCTCTAGTCTCGAGGTTCATGCCCGTGAACGAGCGCCTAACTAGTATCCGCCACTATCAAGGAAAAATTGTTCAACATCAACCTAATTTGTGTCCATGCCCCGACGGATGAGAAGGATGAAACGACCAAAGATGACTTCTACGATCTCCTCGATGCTCGACTTATGAGCATTGCCCCGCCAAGATATTAAAATCGTGTTAGGCGACTTTAATGCCAAGGTGGGCAACGAGAGTCTCTTTAGTCCGACCGATTACGGTATGTGATTGATCGACCATCGTCAATAAACTGATTGGACTTTATCAGTGTGGCTTCAGGCCTGGTAAATCCACCATCGACCAGATATTCACACTACGCCAAATCCTGGAAAAGAACCGAGAAAAACAGATCGACACTCATCATCTATTTGTCGATTATAAAGCCGCCTTCGACAGCACGATTAGGGATCACTTGTACGCCGCAATGTCTGATTTTGGTATCCTGGTATCCCTGCAAAGCTCATTCGTCTTTGCAAAATGACACTGACCAACACCAACAGTGCAGTGAAAATTGGGACAGACCTCTCCGCACCATTTGATATCAAAAGAGGTTTCAGACAAGGTGACTCCCTATCATGCGACTTCTATAACCTTATGCTGGAGAAAACATAGGTAATTCGAGCTGCGAACATCGACATCTCTGGCACTATCTTCTACAAGAGTGTCATGCTGCTAGCATACGCTGATGATATTGACATCATTGGCAAAAACGCTCGAGCAGTCAGTGCAGCATTCTCCAACCTGGAAAGGGAGTCTCGTCGTGTGGGTCTAGTGGTGAACGAGGACAAAACGAAATACGTTGTGTTAACAAACAAAGAGTCACGGCGTCTTGGACAAAATGTCACTCTTAACAATTATACTTTTGAAGTCGTCAAGGATTTCGTTTACCTAGGATCCAGCATTAATACCAACAATAATGTCAGCATCGAGATCAAGCGGAGATTAACTCCCGACCGGCGAAAATAACGCTCTATAAGTCCGTCATCTTTCCCGTTCTAATGTATGGCGCAGAGACGTGGACATTAACCATAAATGATGAGAGGGTGTTAGGAGCGTTCGAGAGGATGATACTCCGTAAGATCTACGGTCCAATATGCGTGGACGACGTGTATCAAATAAGATACTGACATAGTCAAGCGTATAAAAATCCAGCGGCTTCTCTGGCTGGGTCATGTTGAGCGAATGGAAGAAAACGCTCCGGCTAGAACGGTGTTTTATTCGCACCACGGTGGAGGAACACGCTGAAGCATTCACGCTATAAAAACAGCGATTCGGTCCTCGTACCATCATAATATCCAACAAATTCTTACCATTTCGGTTTACAAAATTAACTTCGTTTTCAATAGGTGCATCAATTTCTAAGTCTGCGGCATTATCAAAGCAGGTAGTCGGCCAGCAAACAGTGTCGTGAAATAGTATCTCAACTGTTGCTTCTGTAACGCGGTGAACGACTCTGCATACAGTTGCCTTGCTCACTCCATGCATGTCACCAACACCGAGGTATTGGGTTCCGCTTCCCATCCAGTGCAAAGCAGTTAGCAAATCCAAAGGATTTAATGCATAATTTGTTTGGCTGTTAAGCATTTTGCCACCGACTTGTGTCAGACCGTACTTGATTTGCACTTTGGTTAATTGGAATCGTTCAATAGTTACATTATTTTCGAGTAACCCATAACTCGAACACTCCTACTATGGGTTTCCTCATCACTATCTTCAAATAACGTTTCTAAACGGAGCTTTTTTAAAGACTGAAACATGACTGCAAAGAAAAATTTATCTTTGCATTTACTGAAAATATAAAGAATCCAAATAAATGTGCGGAGGAAAAGATCTTGGCAAATCGTCATCAATTTCACTTTGCACTTTGCAAAACCTCGTTTTGTGAAACAACAATTGGCAACTTTTCATAATTTTTCTAGTTGCTGAAACAGAAAATTCCGACAATTTCAAAAGTTTCAAATTTGCGGAGTGCAAATTGGCTGGTGAAATAGGGTCCTGCTCTGTTTATTAACGTAAACTCGCATTAAAAATTTAAATTTAAATTTAATTTCGCTATACAAGTATAAACTAAAGGTTTAAGACCACAAATTTCGGTAGTTTAATTTGTGTTTAGTTATTCTTTTATATTTATGTTATGTATGTGGAATATAAAATGCCGAGTTTTTAATTTATATAAATGTTTATTTTATTAATTAATATTAGCGAAATACATGTCTGTTATCGAGCTTAATGGCTTTACGGTCAGCGGTCAGTCAGCGAGTGTCATTAGTTCATGTATTCTGCCTTCTTTGTCCTCTGTGTTTCGCTCAGTTTGGTTAATTGTTCGTTGAAGTTTACGAGCGCAGTGTTGCTTTCTATGTTACTTCCGTATGGTCAAAGGTGTATCCACTTCATGAAACACGATCGGATCCCACATGTATGTCTGGATTTATACCCGCCAAAATTTTCACTACAATTTTTTTTACGGCCACATCGATTCCATTTTTAGTAAGGTCATCACAGCAAAGAATTTTTTGATTAATTGACTATAACTAAAATGTATTAAATGTATTTTATTATTTATAGAGAATAAACCTCCCATTTCAAACATTATTGAAGCGATTAATTTAATTAATTAATTTAAGAGACATATGTATTGACGTAGCTCATATTTTTTCGCTTCCGAACTTTAATCTTTACTGTCTTCATGGCCATTGACGATAATATTTCTTGAACTTCAATTTCATTTGTTTCCTATGTCAATTAGTTTCACCGTACACTCCAATCGACGTCGTTTGTTTCATTTCAATATTTTTCAACGTGCAGAACAACAAAAATTATGGGCAATATCGAGATATTGTGCATCTACAGGTATGTTAAGTTGATAAATGTCTCAGTATATAAACGATTTTATAATATTTTCTGGTATAAATAATCTCATGTAAAAAAATTTAAATTAATTTAAAGTTAAAATCACACAAAACCAATTTCGTAATAGATATTTTGCCACAGTTGCATATGTTGAGTACAATACATACGTATGAGCATATACTTCAACGAAGAAGAAGTAATAGGAACTGTAGAAGAAAAAATATATGAAAATAGTATGTCGCAGCTGCTGCAATAAAATTAATAGTAGAAAAATTAGTTGAAAGTAGTAGCACAGAAAACAATAGAACAGTACTAGTAAAAGTAGTTGAAGACAGTAGCAGAAAAGTACTCGAAAATAGTATTCAAAAAAGTAAATAGTACAAAGCTCAAACAAGGCAAAAACACAAGAAAGCACATCAAATTAATTGTTGGTTATTGTTATATTTTTAACGATAGTTTCTCTAAAAAAAAAAAAGGCGATAAAATTATAACAACGTTTAGTCTAGGTCGCTCCCCAGTCTGTAATCAATATCTTGATTATTTCTATCGAACTTTAAATTTTGATAAAATATGTGCTACTCTGTTGGCACCTATGTTAGCAAATCCATTAAATCCTTATGTTTCGCATTTGTGATTCGGGAGTGTCGTTTCGAAATTAATTAAGAATGGCTCTTGTGGAACCAATGTCGCATGTGGAACCATTTATTTTGACGCCAGCGACGTCCTTTTTCCCGGTCGAAATATTATTTTCGAGTTCGCTGTATGATTGAAAGTCAATGGCTTCCATGAAATTAACATCGAATATTGGTAGTGTTTTTTTGCAACTGTAATCAGTTCGACCCATTGACCAACATTTCCAACATTTTTTTTTTGCTCTTTCGATTGTGCTGAAACAACGATACAACTATTGTAGCTATGACCACTGACGAAGTACTTCTGCTCAATAGATTGAATGTGTGCTCAAAAAATGTTTCAATAATAGAGTAAATTTAATATTATTGTTTTGTCCGCCGCATGATTCAGAGTATATATAGTACGACCTGTTTCAGTGTGTGTAGAATTTTTCGCATATGCTTCAATAAGAAAGATGCGATTTCTTGGCCATCTCAAGAAGCTATATTTTAGCTCCACGTTTACATACGACCGACGTTTGTCACTTCATTGTATATGCAAAGGTTGCACGTCCAGAACTGTCTTTTATAAAATGCGACAGAAGTATACAGTCGTCAACCAGTTTTTCTTCACTACCAGCAACATTTTTCACATCTGTACAGAACTCAGCATTTAAGCATATTACCATTTTGCACAAAAATGTGTTGTTTCTCTGTTTCTACAAAGAAAAATTTTTATTTTTTCCACAATAATTTGTATGTTCCCTTCTCAGCCTTTCATATCATGTCTTGCTCTTGATACAACTTCATTATCGTGTTCTCTTTAACGTGGAGATAGTTTTAGAAGCTTAAACGAAAATGATTTACATATAGTTTAGTTTAAAGAAAAAATTCTAAGTTTTAAAAGTACATTATTTTCTCATAATTTTTATTTTAATAAAATGTTTTAATTTTATTTCCTTTTGCTGTTTTTTGTTTTTTTAATTAAAATTTCTTAATTTTACTTTTCTGTCTCTTTCGAACATTTTTTCAATATAAACTTTATTTAACTCGTTTAATATTTTATTTCTTTTTAGAAAAACTCCGATTTCATAACTTTATAATGACTTGCTTGCATTAATTCTGCTTAAAGTCTTTTTTTGAGATTCAAACAATTTTTTTCTAACACTATCTTACTACTCTACGGGGAAGTTGTGAAGCACATCTGTTGGTTTAATAACAGAATGAATACTAAAGGGTAATTTTTTTTGCTGACAATTCACGCGTGATTTTTGAAATGTGTCTTAGTAAAAAATGCTCATTTTGGTTTGCTATTTCATCATGACTAGACTTACACCTTAAAAACGTTTGTAAATTTTTGAAATTAAGGATCGGTTTTTTTATCGCAAAATTGTGTTCAGCGACGAGTGAAGACCAGCCAGAGGCAATTCAGCAGCTACAAATGCATCCCGAAAAATGCACTGTTTGGTTCTGTTTATGGACAGACGGGATCGTTGGGCCGTACTTCTTCAAAGACGATGAAGGCCGCAACGTTACGATCAATGGAGAAAGGTACCTTTCGATGATAACAGATTTTTTTTGCCGAAAATGCAAGTATTGGACTCGGCCGACATGTGGTTCCAACAAGACGGTGCCACATGCCACAATGCATGGAATTGATTTATCGATCCAAATAAAAATTTCATTCCCTTATGTAAAATTTCTGTGTTTTTTTGAAAACTAAGATCTTAAAAAGTCACTTTACAATTGTATTTATAAGCTGTTAGCAACACCAGACCAATAGTTTCATCTACATGTGTACTGTTGTTCTTTAATGCAAGGAGCTATCTTCAGCAAGATGGAGTGGAACTTTTTTAATTGCCAGTTGCGCTCTCTGTGGAGCGTGGGTATGAGAAATTTTTCGATTGAAACGTTATCCTTGAGTATAGTTTTAATTAAAATAGAGTGAAAAGCCTTTCCATTGTCAGACGCAATGGTTTTTGTGTTATTAAATTTTAATAGTATTTCTTGGATCTTAATGCGATCGGCGATCGATGGCAAATTTAGAAATGAATTTCCCTTGGATAATTTGAAATGGGAGTTTTGTCAATAACAGGGTTACGTGGTTTACGTTGGTACATATTTTCCATGCATATCTTACAGTTTTGAACTATGGTTTTCAATAACTTTCTTATATATGGAAAATAATACTCAAAGCTGAAATTTTCGTCTAAGCAGCGATGGGTTCGGATATGTTATGTAGCTACTGTTTCAAGCTGATCGTGTTTATTTGTCAGACCGTTTCTCAGTTTAGACAAATTTAACACCTGGAAATTTCGAATTGAATTTCTGCTCCTTGAATTTATGCTAAAGTAGGGAGGTCACAATGAATTAGAATAGTGACGGTAGGATTAATTACACGATTCAAGCAGCGCATGAGGTTTTCAACAATATCAACAAACATTCTATTGTATGTCGTATAAGTTTCTGGATCAAATTTTTGTTTTCACTAAAGGAATTTTGATTTAAATAGCATAAGTTGGTTTTTAAATTGATTTACGGGATATTTAAAATATTTAATGATAAGACTTAAGGTTCAATGTGCATGGTTTCTTCTACCATACTTCCGATTCCATTGTGGACAAACTGCCTGAATAGGGCGTCAGCTACTTTATTTTTCCTTCCGTCCACATGAGTGGATGCGAAAATCTCGCCCTAGGCCCTCTATTGGCTGTTGTGCCATTAAAAGAAGAAAAAAAAATGATCAATATCCAATTGTACTCGCGGTAGATGCATCACAATGAGCCTATTGCAAAAACGCTTCACAGCAGTCAACTGAACTATTCTCAAGTGGAAAAAATCAAGCTTTTAATTAAAAAATTTGCTACAAAAGATCATCCTAGAATGCTAATGCAGATGCCATTTCTAGACTGCGACGAGAAGGGAGGGAGAACAAAATTTTTGGCATCCATCGACACAGTATACCAAGCAGCCTTAAACGGATTTCCATCAAACGTGAAAACAGAGGCCACCGAGAAAGATGGTATGTTTAAGCTTGTCTGCAAACACATGCAATAGTGTTGGCCGGAAAGTGTATCGAATTCTAAAGGTAATATCGGAAAGTTAGCTTGTTTTTACAGAGTTCCTCTGCTCCTCCACACTGACACGGAGTGTACTTCCTGAGGCATTGCAATCTAAGGTCTTAGCGACGCTTCATGACGGTCATTGGGGTAAAAGTCGGATGAAGGCAATAGCGAGGCTTTATGTTTTATTGATAAGAGTATCGAGAGCGTACAATACAGATATTTAGTAAGCCAGCAACTGCAAATTATCCGAAAAGAGAATTTTCAACACGGTCAGAACATACACATCCATGGGAACGAATACATTTCTTACTTAGCGACAACTTTTTTTTAATCATATGTGGCTTTTCATGGTAGACGCATATTCAAAGTTTCCTTAGAACATTGATATCACTTCTTCAACAGCAATGACAACAATTGCTGCCCTATAAACAGTTATCTTAATTGAGAGACGTCTGTGCACAATCGTTACGGAACTCAATTTACTTCTCATGAGTTTAAAAGTTTTTGTGAGAAAAATCTCACTCCATAAGGAGTCATTCACAAAAATCATGCAGGATGAGCGAAATACTTAGAGGGCGTTGTATAAGTATCTTCCAACTTATAGAACTACTCCAAATCCGCTGACGGATAAAACGGCTGCAGAGTTGTTGCATGGTCGTCAACCAAGAACGAATTTAACCGCATTGTTCCCTAAATCTACGTTGAAACCCCCAGAGACTAAGAACATCTCCAAGTTTGAAATTGGTGAGCAAGTCACGGCTCAAAGGTTCCCTGGTCAACGTATACGCGTAAAATTTACCAATTAACCGATGCTGAAGTCCAAAAACTTTTGGGAAACAAAATGTATGGTACATCCTTCTGACTTAAAGTAGGCTGATAAGAAGACACAAAAACCAGTTGGGATGTGGGAAGACCAGGTCCGCTCCAGCGCAGTCGCAATAATTACAATCAAATGACCCATTCGACAAACCTCCTGGCATCAAGTTCCAGTAACATTAGTTATCAGTCAAATGAAGGAATTACTTCATTTAGATGTTCTGAGAGGATTAAAAAAAACTGTTAGGTTTGATCAGTGTTTGGAATTCTAGGGACTAAGCAAAACTGTCCACGTTTTTCATTGTGCCACTCTATCGTAATAATCCGCGTGGTCTTGTCTCAAAATGCTGAACTCATTTTCTAAAACATATAGCGGTCTCTTGCTAAAGTATGTTTGGTCAAGCCTTGCTATAATTTTTTATTTGATTGATATATGCCACACACAGGGTGTACCCTTCTGAATGCAGAGCATTGTGTTGAATGGAAAGAAGATTGATAGGTAGGAGGAAGAAGGAGGGTGAATGAGAGAGGGAATGCAATCACACAGGACACCGATAAAGAGATAGACAGCCATTGTGGCAAGTGTTACGCCTTTACCACAACGAACTTCAGTTTACCAGTGCGACTATGACAGCATTTACTTAGCACCAAAGGCCAAGCTTTTCGCATCCAATCATGTTGTGCGTGTTATATTCGTATATGAATGGAAAGGACCTACAGTTTTATGCCGAATCCGAACGGCGAAGTGAAAAGTTTTTCATAGGCAATTTTTACTCTTGTAGGTTTGCCATTGCCTGGCAAGAGGTGGTGCAGTGTAAAAATTTTGTTGTTATCTTTATTTTATATTTTTTTTATTTTTTTGTTTTTTTTGCTATTTTGCTTGTGCCGAGATTTGAACCCCGGAAACTCTGCGTAACAGTCCAAGGCACTACCGCTACGCTACAGCGACCACAGCTTTGAAGACGGTATTGAAGGACGAAAGAGTGGAGTTGGTAGAATCGGTGATCCTACCATATTTCGGAAAATTTCCATTCCTATGCAGTATTTTTCCGACCCTTCTGTGTAAGAGTTATAGCAAAGTGCGCGCGACTTCGCCAAGCTGGATAAGCCTTTGAATTCCGGCAATGTTTTAATTAAATCCAAACTTGCAGCATCAGCTTGAATCATGGGGTTAATAGAGACGGGCAAACGCGGTTCACACTTGGTGACTCTAACCGATTAAGAGTTAAAATAAGCCGGCTCATCGAGTTCACTATTTCTAAAACTTTTTCCCTTGTTACGCTCATTTTGATTTAGTTTTTAGATTTTATTACAAATTTAGTCTGAGTTCCAAAAAGTCATCGCTTATTCGCGAAAACTATTTTGATTTCCGAGTTTCCAGAGGGTGACTATTGATGCATCGATGTTTCTGTATATTCTGAAAACATCGATGTTTGACTACCACTATCGATGGTTTTTTATTCTTCTGTGCGTAGCTGAGTGAATTGATCCGCGATTCAAAAAGGTTGGATTTTTATCAGTGTCGAACGCCAAACAGGCTGCAAAAGCCTGTTCAACGAATTATCCATACATCCGCAAAGGATAAAATGCAAAAAAAAAATCGAATTGAGAAAAATATCATATTGAAATATGTAATTTTTTTTATTAATTTTTATTCCATAGAAAGCAACATCTCAATATCGGAATCCGAAAATGCGGAAGGGTCAGTTTCTCTAGCTTGTCCCGAGCCTGTTGCGGCCATCACCATCCTGCCGCTGTTTGAACGCCAAAATACTTAACAATTTCTCCTGGTCGGACATGCTAAAATAAAATAAAAATTATTCAAATTCACTTGAATGTCTTGCGATTGCATACTTGGATGGATGTGAAGAAGGCCGAGAACCTGACCTACGAGTGCAGGACAGTTCCTCAAGCACTCAGGCTATGTAGCTCATTGTACTTAAGGCCTAGGAAAAGAAGAAGGGGTGACAGTAAGTAAGGGGTTAGAGAAAAAGAGGGAAAAAGTTGAAAGAGATTGCATACTTACTTTCGCCTTTTGTCACAAAATAATAAATATGCGAATTGACACCGAACTGTCAAAATAAATTACGAACAGCTACTATGAACGCAGTTGATTTAAGTGAAGTAATTTATTACAAATAAAGTAATTTATGCCCTAGTGTGAACGTAGTATAAATGTGGTTTTAAAAATAACATCGAAGTTTTGTTCTGGAAACATCGATGGTGGCAAACATCGATTGTTTTCCAGCTCTAACGCCCATTTGTAGTTTTCCACAAGGGCCGTAGCATATTTTGCGAAATAATTCGATAACACGGTAATTTCTTACCACAAATATTGAAATTTGCATTCGAAAGTGGCTATAAAAAATGTCATCTGGTATTTCTGCAATTGTTTGCAAAAATTGCTTGCATTTTTACACACGCGTTGCACATTTTTGTTGAAGATTCTTCGATCTTCGAAACGACTTTCAGTTGTCTCCTCCAACAAACAAAACATTTTTAAAGAAATGTTCTTGACCACAACACCCGCCATTTTCAAAGCAACCGATTTGTATAAAAAGTGTTCCAAAACGTGAAATTGCGTACAATGTTGTTTTTACAAAGTTTACGTAATTCGGGGTTGCTTTGCGTAGATATGGTAGCTAAACCGCATCATTAGAAAGTATTTTGAAGTTTTGAAATTCGGCCTTAGTAAAACTGGTAAATTTGGAAAAATTTGTATGAAAAATATTTTCTTGGGTTTCGAGATTTAGAACGTGAATTTTAAATTAATATATTAATATATTAAATGTCGTTTAAACAATCCGTTTAAATCTAAAATTTAATGATGCCTTCTTTTATTCACGGGAAATTTAAAGTCGCTTAGCCAATATGATTAAGTCTCTAATTTAATCGCGATTTTTTTCAACAACATGAGAAAAAACTTCGTATTGAATACAATACAATAAATGTAACAAAATAAAAATTGTGCAGCCAACACCAGATCGACTTTTTCGATCCAGTTGAAGTAACAATTCTTCGCCAGAAAGAAAAAAGGTGGGTCACACTCTCCACTTGTTAAACCTTGCGTAGGGACAAGATAGACAATAGAAAGTACCGATATGGTACTCATTTAAAGTTTATTAAAGAAAATAATATTTTTTACATTTCACTGGCCACTAAAAAAATCTTTCGTTGTTTCAGATATATTCTTTTAACTGATACAAAATAAATAGTAATAGATAGAAAGAAAATAGTTTTTCAAAATAATTCAAAAACTTTCCAAAATATTATCAAAAAGTAAATGGATTATAAAAATTTCAGAGATATTCAATTAGTGGAAGGAAGATTTTTGAATATACATTATGTAGTAAGTACGTATAAGTATATATTTTCCAGACCTGCAAATAAGTATGTTGACATATATACATTCATTCATTCATACATACGAGCACATGCATATTTACTCTAATACAAATACATAAAAATTCAAGAAACAGCAGAATGCTGCCAGCGTCTTGAAATCCGGACCGCGCTAGCGATTCCCACAGAAGATCATATTGCATGTCGTAGTTACGGCAGCTCGATGTTGATGCAGCACAAACCAGCGCTAACGAGTCCCACAGAGGATCATATCGCATGCCATAGTTACGGCAGCTCGTGCAATATGACCTTCTAGAATTCGTTGGCTCGGGCAAAGCGCATCATAGACAATTGGTAATTTGGTGGGTTCTGCTGCGTTAGCATTTTGGCGATATAAATATAGGCAATTTTTTGTAAATAAAGTCCACTTCATTTCAACAGCTCAATTAGCATTGGTACAAGAACCAAAGCTAACGAGCAAACAAAGTAGTATACGCCAACTATGAAATTTTGGAAGTTTTTGAAATTTGAGCTTTTGTATCTGAACTGAAAATGATAAAGAAAACTAATGTTCCAAAGATAAACAGAGCCAAAACTTTTGTTTGGTAGTAATCATAGCTCATCAAAATTGGTTCATCTTTTACCAAGATATAGTTACATTACTAGGAAAAGACAAGTCCTTTACATTTCGGCCTATAACTCCTAAACTAGAGCTGATGGAAAACAGTCTTCAGTTTCTTAATGAGCTCCTGAGGTTTATTCAGGGCCATTTATAATATTGCAGAAAAAAAACCACTGTTGACTCGTGTTACTTATAAAAATTAAAATTTTTGAAAATAAATCAGATTATCTTTTAATTCGATTAGGTACTCGATACCAAAAAATATCGACCTAAAATCATCGAGTAAACATACAAAAAGCTTCGATTTCATTTAGTATAGATACTTTTTTCGTGTCCTTAAAACCGTAGTTATAATGAGAACTTTTCTCGGCGAACGCTGGGTGTATAGCTCGGTGTGCGATACATCCAGCATATCGTGTTCGGTGCAACAACAATTTCATGAATAAAATTACCAACATAACCTCGTCCTAACCGTCACTTACCATAGAAGTAGTTACAAATTTGTCGAGCGAGGTGCCCCTGGGGAAATTAGAAGTGACAATAGCACAAATTTTGGCGGCATAGCGGAAACACTTGGCCATAGAAATAACTTTTTAGATCACGATGTAATTACTGTAGACCTTGCATCACTCCGGCAAATCTAAGCGAAGGAGGAAATGGAAGAAACTAGTTAAATCAGTAAGAAATGCGCTGCATGTGATGTTAAAAAGGAGCCTGCACTACATAGTGAAACACTTACTAGTCTCCTAGAGACGTTAGATAAACTTATCAATTAGAGACCTTTTGCTCATATGTATGCCGATAACACCCGATGATCTAGAACCACTAACACCAAATCATTTTCAGCTGAGTGGTCCAAGCTGGTTTAAGTGGTAAAACATCTTTCTGCGTGAAAGTGTTGTTTGTAAACTTAACATGCTTAGGCCGTAGTTATGTTGGTGTTCTCTATTCTTTATCATCTCAGTTTTCTCTCTTGCTTGGTTTGGTGGTTACATTGAGGTCGTTGCTGAGTTGCTTTAGGTTGAAAAGCTGACTTTTTTTAAAACTATTTTGTGCGCAATGGAAACAATAAATGGTACAAAAACAAAAGTTAAACAATTTTATTTTTACTTAGCTGGTACTACAACCGATGATCGGTCTTGGCCGCCTCTATAAAACTTCACCAGTCGCCTCTGCTATGCACATGCTGGCACCAGTTACATAGGGCAAGTGTAGTCAGGTCTCCCTGTACCTGGTCCTTCCAAAGGAGATTAGGACGTCCTCTTCTGCGTGTTCCTCCTTCCATCCGCTCAACATGACCAATCCAGTGAAGCCGCTGTCGGCGTACAGCTCATGGTTCAATATTATTCGATACACGGCGTCCACGCATTTTGGACAATAGATCTTACGGAATATACTCCTCTCGAACGCTCCTAACAGCTTCTCATCATTGGTGGTGAACTTCCATATATAGGGACGGGAAGGATGAAGGATTTATAGACCGTTATTTTCGTCGGTCGAAAGAGGGCTTTGCTTCACAATTGCCTACATCAGCCCGTAGTTGGCAAGAGTTAATCTTCGCTTGATCTCAAGTCTGACATTATTGTTAGTGTTGATTCTAGATCCTAAGTAAACGAAATCTTTGACGACTTGGGAAGTATAATTGTCAGTGACAATTTTTTTTTTGTCCAAGCCGTGACACTTTTTTTTGCTGTCACAAGTTGTTTCGTTTTTTCCTCGTTCATCACTAGACCAACTCGACGAGACTCTCTTTCCAGATTGGATAATGCTGCACTGACTGCTCGAGCGTTTTTGCCAATGATGTCAATATCATCAGCATATGCTAGCAGCATAGCACTCTTGCAGAAAATAGTGCCAGAGATGTCGATGTTCCCAGTTCGAATTATTTTTTCCAGACTCCCACGATAGGGAGTCACCTTGTCTGAAACCTCTTTTGGTATCAAATGGCGCGGAGAGGTTTTTTCCAATTCACTGCGCTGGTGGTATCAGTTAGTGTCATTTTACAAAGATGATGAGCTTTGTAGACGTACGTAGCGTACAAATAATACCTAAGCGTGCTGTCGAAGGCGGCTTTATAATCGACGGATAGATGGTGGGTGTCGATCTGTTTTTCAAAATCAGAGCTTCAAAAGCAGAAATAGAGATAACTTGGTCGGTACTGCTCGCTGCCACTGCTTTATTGTAATGCACTCAATATCAGAGAATTACAATAGTCGATGTGCTATTGTAATTCAGGCCTTAAACAAACATGTTTAGTGTTAAATATGTTGAAAAAAATCGGTGAAGACATAGTAAAGATTGATTTTTTTGTTACTTGGTTTTTGTAGTTTATATTTCTTACAGTTCATTCTTGACATGTGTCAAAGTAAAAAATGCTCAGTTTGGTTTGACATTTCATCATGAATAGACTTACGCCTGAACAACGGTTGCAAATTATTAAAACTTGTGCTCTGTGAAAAATGTATTTCGCAAGCTATGTCCTTTTTATGGTCGTCATAATCGACCCACAGAGCACGCTATTCACCTCATTACGCCAGTTTCTCTTTATTGGATATCAATCCATCAAATCGTATCCATAGAGTGCGTATCGAAGAGAATATTGCTGATGTATCCGCCAGTGTTGAAGAAGGTCCATCCGGCGCCGATCGCAGCAATTGGGTTTGTGTTATTTGACCAGATGGAAGATTTTGCGCAAAGATCTCGCATTAATGCCATACCAAATACAGCTGGTTTAAGAACTGAAGCCAGGCGACCTACGACAACGCCGAGTTTTCGGTGAATGGGCCTTAGCTGGATGAGAATCCGTTTTTTTATCGCAAAATTTTTACCAGCGACGAGGCTCATTTTTGGCTCAATTGTTACGTGAATAAGAAGAATTGCCATATTTGGTTTGAAGACCAGCCAGAGGTAATTCAGCAGCTTCCAATGCATCCCGAAAAATGCACTGTATGGTGCGGTTTATGGGCAGGCGGCATCATTGGCAGAAAGGTACCGTTCGATGATAACATATTTTTTTTTGGCCGAAAATGCAAGAATTGGACTCGGCCGAAATGTGGTTCCAACAGGACGGTGCCACACTGCACGCGAAACCATGCTTCAATTGAGAGGGGAATTAATCTCACATTTTGGTGCAGTCAATAGGCAACCAATATCGTGTGATTTGACTACGTTAGCTATTTTTTTTTGCGCTATGTTAAGTCTTGTGTCTATAGGGTCAAGCCAAATACTATTGCTACTTTGGAAGTCAACATTGAAAGTGTCATTGGTGAGATTCCGGCGAAATGTGTGAAAAAGTGTGCAAAAATTGGACTTTCAGAATGGACCACTTGAAGCGTAGCCGCGGGCAACATTTAAGTGAAATTATCTTTAAAAAGTAAATAGCAGGAATTGATTTATCGATCCAAACAAAAATTTCATTCACTTTTGTAAAATTTCTATGTTTTTTTGAAAACCAAGCTTTTAAAAAATCACTCTTTAAGGAAATCGAAACGTTTTATGACATATCTGTCAAACATTAATTTTGCTGGAGTTTCCTTCGTAACACAGTGGAAAGATAAACTGTTGCAATATGTGAATAAGCATAATTGCCATATTTGGTTTGAAGACCAGCCAGAGGTAATTCAGCGGCTTCCAATGCATCCCGAAAAATTCACTGTATGGTGCGGTTTATGGGCAGGCGGCATCATTGGGCAGAAAGGTACCGTTCGATGATAGCATATTTTTTTTTGGCCGAAAATGCAAGAATTGGACTCGGCCGAAATGTGGTTCCAACAGGACGGTGCCACACTGCACGCGAAACCATGCTTCAATTGAGAGGCGAATTAATCTCACGTTTTGGTGCAGTCAATAGGCAACCAATATCGTGTGATTTGACTACGTTAGCTATTTTTTTTTGCGCTATGTTAAGTCTTGTGTCTATAGGGTCAAGCCAAATACTATTGCTACTTTGGAAGTCAACATTGAAAGTGTCATTGGTGAGATTCCGGCGAAATGTGTGAAAAAGTGTGCAAAAATTGGACTTTCAGAATGGACCACTTGAAGCGTAGCCGCGGGCAACATTTAAGTGAAATTATCTTTAAAAAGTAAATAGCAGGAATTGATTTATCGATCCAAACAAAAATTTCATTCACTTTTGTAAAATTTCTGTGTTTTTTGAAAACCAAGCTTTTAAAAAATCACTCTTTAAGGAAATCGAAACGTTTTATGACATATCTGTCAAACATTAATTTTGCTGGTGTTTCCTTCGTAACACAGTGGAAAGATAAACTGTTGCAATACTGTCTTCAGACATTCAGTTTGACGAATTATTTTCTGTTTCAGCATACATCAACGTAGTTGTCAAACATTTTTTAAATGTTCGAACTGAATTTTGAGCTGCGCCATTTGACCACAACTACCACAACTTCTGATCTGATACCATTAACTCTTATAAAATGTTGGAACAACAACGATGTGAATTGAGTACCCTGATTAGATACAATTTTATCGGCAAATTAAAACGAACGAATATATTTTCTAAAAATTTTACTGTGATTCTCGGCTGTAATTCTCTTGGTTTTAGTTACTACTATTTATTTCGAAAATTAATCGATAACAATAAAAATAGAAAATTCGAAACGGACAGGCATATTCTTATTGAATCCGTATTTAGCTAAGTTATCGATACTGCTTTTAGCACTGAACCAGTGCTGGACACGCCTCACACCCTTTGATGAAATCTTCTAAATGGTTATCTATATCTGGTCACCAAACCACAGATCTTGCGATTGCTTTAAATTACATATAAATAATTTTTAAGACAGCTTCTCTTAACAGTTTTGGGATAAATATGTGAAATCTTAGGTTGAAATCCTCATCTTCGAGTTTCGATTTCGTTACTCATAACTGTATACAATTTAGACAAAATGTTATCTAAATGCTTTTAAGAGAGGGAATGCAGTCACAGGAAATCGATAAAGATATAGCCATTGTGGCAAGTGTTATTCCTTTATATATTGAGTATATTTGCGTCAAAATAATTATCTTAAAACGCTACCTTTACATATTCTGCTGTTATATTAAGGGCTATCAAGAGGCTGTATATGCTTTTGATTCTAAAGACTGTTGTTTTTAGAAGTGTGGTTTTCAATCTGGCAATACTTTTTTCGGAGTTGGTCTTTTTGATAGCTTTCCCTTGATTTATGCTCAGTTTGGTTTGCCATTTCATAATGAATAGACTTACTCCTGAACAACGTTTGCAAATCGTGCAAATTTATTACCAAAATAATGATACGCGACGCATTTTGTTCAGCGATGAAGCTCACTTTTTGTTGAATGGGTACGTTAATAAGCAAAATTGTCGCATTTGAAGTGATAATAATTCACAAGCCATTGTTGAGACTCCGTTACATCCTCCAAAAGTCACTGTTTGGTGTGCTCTATGGGCAGAGGGAATCATTGGTCCATATTTCTTCAAAGATGAAGCCGGTCATAATGTTACAGTCAATGGGGAACGCTATAGGGCCATGATTAATGACTTTTTCGTGCCTAAATTGGATGATGTTGATGTGGACGACCTTTGGTTCCAACAAGACGGCGCTACTTGCTTTACAGCCAACGAAACAATCAATTAATTGAAGGAAACTTTTGGTGAGCGCATTATCTCGCATCGTGGGCCTGTGGCGTGGCCTCCAAGATCGTGCGATTTAACACCGCTGGACTATTTTTTGTGGGGTTATGTGAAGTCGCTTGTCTACGCAGATAAGCCCGACACGATTGACGCCTTGGAAGAGAATATTCGGCGCGTTATTACTGACATACTGAAAATTGGGCCTCTCGGCTGGAATTTATTCGAACCAGCCGCGGCGGCCACTTGCCCGAAATCGTTTTTAAAACATAATGGCAAATCCTTATCTTTATTATAAAGCTAAATTCTTGGCCATAACATTAAATTGTATGCGTTTTATTTCTTCTTGAAAACCACACTTCTAAAAAAAACATCCTGATATTAGATGCTGTTGACCCCTCGGACACTGTTATAGTTGTTGGGGATTTTAACCTTCCCAATCTCACATGGGTACAATCTAATGACGATTCGCGTCTAGTCCCTGCTCAGAAGTAGGTAGGATATGTATGTTCTGGCACAGGGGAATGAGGAATGGGGATCGGGGGAATGAGGAATGAGGAATGTGAGGATGAGGAATGTGAGGATGAGATAAGAGGTGAGGAATGAGGAATGTGAGGATGAGGAATGTGAGGATGAGGTAAGAGGAGTGTGGAATTGGTAGATAATTTCTATTTTTCCGCAAATATAAATGGTAATTACAGAAATCGGTGTCAAATTTTATATGGATTGTTTGAATAGCAACCAGGAGAACAGAAATAACGAACAAGCATAAATGGAAAATATTTTTTGATTTTAATTTCGTATAGAAAGGAAATTGTTTGTGTTTTTCATCATCTCTTGCTATTCCATATATTTGTGCACAACAGTATCCTTCATAAACTTGCAGGTTATGCTTCAGCATGTTCACTTTCTTTAAAGGGTGATAATGGGATTGGAAATTGTTTATGATTTTATCATATCTTGCTGCCGCATATATTTGGAGTACTCGTATGTTATTTATGATGCTTGATGTAGGTTGTTTGATTTTCTTTTAGAATTATAATATTTGGTTTCTAAGTCAACAGGAGTATAGAAATAAAGAATAGGCATAAATGGAAAAAACTTTTTTGATTTTTAATTTCTCATAGAAAGGAAATTGTTTGTGTTTTTCATCATATCTTGGTATCGCATATATTTGTGCACAACAGCATCCTTGATAAAACTGATCATGCTGCAGAGTTTTCAATTTCTTTAAAGGGTGATAATGGTATTTTTAATCTATTTTTACATTATGTGTGCACAAGCTGCTATTAGAAATTGTTTGTTTTTATCATCTGTTGCTGTTGATGTTGCATACATACATATGTATGTTGTTTATGATATATATTTGTGCACAACAGTATACTTCATAAAACTGATCATGCTCCTTTTCTTTAAAGAGCATGGATGATAATAATTTACAATACATTAACATGATGCAGGTAATTATTTTGTTCTCATAGAATTTACATAATCTGTTTTAAATTATGTGTACACAAGCTGTGATTTGTAGAAATTTTCTATAATATAAATATTACTGTTAATAGATATCCTTTATTATATGATGAAAAATTTCCCATTTCAAATCTGCTTGCCATAAGTCATCTATTCTTTTATTATCACCCTACGACGCTTAAAATGTTTACGAGCTTGTTTGTGTAACTTGTTCGACTAATTGTCTTTTGCTCATGATTAAAATTTTGCTATTTTTTGTCGATTGCTTTATATTGTCGAATATATAGTTTTCTAGTTCTAATACCTTGCCATCGATATAATTTGTGTAGGTTATTAGTTTATTATCAATGAATTCTTCAAGGATTCCTTTCAATTGATTATGTTCTTGTCTAAGTGTTTGCAGTATATCAGTTCGTAAACTGTTGATATTCAGATTACAATTTTGTGAACATAAATTAAATTGTTCATCAACAAATTTTGTTGTTGTAGCATCATTTTCTTTTAGTGGTTCACCTAAATTCTGAATACATTTATATTTTAAATCAAAATTATCATCATTAGTTAAGTTGAATCCATAACCACATGGACCAATTGGTCCTCGCTCCTTATAGTTATTCTTATTAGAAAAACGTCCAAATTTATCTACACTCATCGGGAAAATGACATATAGATTAATTTATGTTATAATTCCTTCTTCTTTCAGTTCTTCGATAATAGAATTGTGATTATTGTGTCCAGCATATTTTGATGATATTAAAAGACGTAACCTATCAACTAACTCATTAACATCATTCCAATACATATAGTTAACTTTTTTTTATTTAATTGCATTAAACCGCTTCCTTCATAATATTCCTTAGATGATTATTTATATGGTTTTTGATAATATTTTGATACTTAGGTGATCGTGTGCCTCTGTTTTGTTCCTTCTTATTATAATTAAGTTTATGAGCATTTCTGTCTAATAAAATTTTTATATAAATATTTAAATCATCTTTACCATATTCTGTAGGAGTTTTATAAAATAATAGTTGATATAATCCTGGTGTTAGATACCACTTTTTATTATTTATATGAATTTCATCATCATTTAGAAGTAATGAAGCATTTCCAATTCTCCATATACCGTCACTGTCTTTATGTGGTCCAAACACATGGTCAAGCTCATTTTTATCTGCTAATTGACTTAAATTTTGCAGTTGATTGGCAGAAACATTTAATTCATCGCGTTTATATGGTTGATTAGATCAAATATATAAGCGACTTTAAATGTGTGCTTGTCGTTTTAAGTTTCTTATAGTTTAACTCGTCGCTGAAAACTGCTTCATCTGGTTCTATCTTAATATTTTTGCTCGATGCATCAACAAATTCTTTTAAGGGTTTTGTTATTGGTCTAAAAGTTGATTGAAAGAATGCTTCTGCTTTTGATTCAACAGTTTTTAAGGTTTTGTATTTCTGTTTTATTATACTATATTTCTAGTTTTTATAATGTCTTTAATCAGCTTTTAAGTGATTGAATTATAATTACAGCATTCGAATAGGTTATTATGAGAACTGATTAAAATTTAAATTTGTCAAATGTTTTATAGTTGAATGAAAACATCAAATCCTTTTCTGTATCTGGATACATCAATTTTATCATCCGTACATATCACCAAGAAACCATATTTATCTTTCCTGCATTCAAAGCATATTTCACGGAAATTTTCATAAGACATATCTGTTGCTACGTGATCACTATAAATATGTTTCATATTCACATCATCTTGTTTAAATATAATAATAAAATTTGCATTGACTCGTATTAAATTTTTAGGAACATGTGTGTATGTTTGACATAAATAGAAACTATCAATATCTTTATGTCGACCCATGCAAAAGTATTCTAACAGTTATTGTCTGATTTTGCTTGATTAAACGCATAGTTGACTTTTATATATATATTAATATATATAAAGAACTTAAAAGAGCTTATCTTCATTTATTGAGCGTACTTTAAAGAATAAACAAATTAATATGAAGCGTTTTAATAAATATCTTAACAGTCGAAACCGAACACGTGAAGGGAAAGGGTTTGTCAATAATTTAATAAACAAATTACCGATCGAACTTCATGTACCTGGATATCAATATTGTGAGCCTGGCACAAAGCTAAAGAAGAGTTTGCAGAGAAGTGATAAAGGTATAAATCCATTAGATGCAGCCTGTAAAGATCACGATATTGCTTACTCACAAAATAAAGATATTCAAAAACGACATATAGCAGATCAGATATTACAAGAAAAGGCTTGGAATCGCGTTAAATCTAAAGATATTAGGATTGGCGAGAGAGCAGCAGCTTGGTTAGTAACAAACGCTATGAAAACTAAAGTTAAGTTGGGTATGGGTATCACAACAAAACAAAAGAATAATGCTTCTGGAAGGAAACTATTTAATATAGCAATTAAAAAAGCTAATAAGGTTATAAGAAAATCACATGATATTAACCGTTGAAATACCGCGAATAATACCTATACTTAAAGTTGGAGGATTATTACCCTTGATTCACCTCTTTGCGGGATTATCAGCTCTTGGTGCAGTAGCATCTGATGCAGCAGGTGTTGCAAAATGGATTAATTCAGCAAAATCTGCAAGGGAAGCAATAGCTATGGGCAAAGGACTTCATCTCAAACCTTATAAGAAAGGATATGGTATATATATGTAACCGAATGCAAAAAACTTTTAAAAAACTACCCAATCGTGCCCTAAATGAAAATGATATAGTTAAATTTGCAAAACCACTAACTAATTTCAGAGGTGTTTTTATGCGAAACACTCTACCATAAAAACCTTTCAAGTATGAATGTGGAATTGTTAATTTGGATAACAGCTCAGGTTTTGGTATACATTGGGTAGCTTATAACAAAAATGATAACAGCAATGAATATTTCGATAGTTTCGGAAACCTGCAACCCCCATTAGAAATAATAAGGTACTTAGGCAATAATATTAGATATATAGTAATCATGCAAGTCTTCAAAAATATAATACTTTCAATTGTCGGCATTTAAGTTTGAAATTTATATGAAATAAATAAATGTATATAATTTACAAATAAAAAAGAAGCTATTTCATTTTTAACCTCCAAGATGTCAATGACATTTATTCTTCAGTGTTGACTGCTGAATATTTTCCACCAATTCAATTGAAGACAAATTATTTGTGTGGTCTTGCTGATTTTCAAACTTATAATTCCGTACCTAATGTCGATGTAACTAATAATTTGTTTCATTATGAAGATGGCGTTATTGAAATACCTGTGGGGTCTTACGAAGTGGATGATATCAAAAATTATATTGTGTCAGAATTGCAGCGTAAAAACTTGTCAATTAATGCGAAAAACAACACACTCAAAACAGAAATCAAATCAAATAAACGAATCTGGTTTAATAGAGATCGAAGTATCGGTTCGCTATTAGGATTTAGCAAGAGAGAAATAACCACAAATATATTGCATATATCCGACAATCTTATGAACATTATTAAAATTAATAGTATACGCATTGAATGTAATTTAATAACTGGATCATATATCAATATTATTCCTGTGCATACTCTTCATGAATTTTCACCAGATGTAAGCCCCGGATATAAAATAAACGAAGTTCCAAAGAATGTTATATATTTACCTTTGAACCTTCATGAGATAAGTTCTATATCAGTTAAGCTGGTTGATCAAGACGGTGATTTAATAAATTTCCGTGGAGAAGCAATTACTCTTCGTATTCATCTTAAATCGATAATAGATTGATTATATATAATAAAAATTTTACGAAGCATATGCCTTTTGTCAGTTCTATGTCAACCGAACAAGTGGAGTCATAAAAACAAGAGCTAATCAAAAATATCAAAATCAAATAAGGAATTTTTAAAGTCATTGGGATTTAAAATAAAGCAACATAGGTAACTTTTTACAAAAACATTTTCATGATGATACTGTCATCAAAAAAGAGTATCATAGCTACTCATCATATTTGCAATCGTAATCACTGTTTAACAACAGTGATGAAATCCGTATACCAATTCAACATCAGGATCTTTACATTTTACCCAGCGGGAGTTTTATTTTTATTGATGGATTAATAACTATAGACCAGAAAAAATTTTCAAACAATATTAAATTCTAAAATAATTGCATTGAATTTTTATTCGATGAAATTCGTTATGAATTGAACACTATGGGAATTGATCGCACACGTAATTTGGGAGTTAGTACAACAATGAAAAATTCTGTTTCTCTAAACATTAATGAAAGCAAAATGCTTCAGAATGCAGGATGGTCAACTAGCAAAGAACTAACACCAACTGAAGCAAATTTTAACTTCTGCATCCCTTTGAAAATGTTTTTAGGATTTGCTGAAGATTATAATAAAATAATCTTGAATGCTAAACATGAATTAATTTTACGACGTGCGAAATCTGATGAATCTGTCGCCTTTTCTACAGACTTAAATGAAAAGCTGTCGATTCAAATTTTAAATGTTGTATGGAAAGTTCCACATATACATCTAACGGATTCGACGAAGTTAGAGATTTACAAAACAATTAAAAAAAAATCGTCCTATCCAACTGGTATTTCGCAGTTGGGATTGTCATATAAACCCAACACTTGTTGCAAGTACAAATCACATATGGAATGTTAAACTTGCTCTACAAAATGAAAGACATCGTCAAATAGTAATTGGTTTCCAATCAACTTTGGGAAAAAGTAAAGATACGTTTGATCATTGCGATCTCACTGATTTAAAAGTATATTTAAATTCAGAAACGTACCCTTATGAGGAACTAAATGTTAAATTTAATCACGATCGTTATGCTCTATTATATGAAATGTACTTAAATTTTAATAAAATGAAAAGCTCGGCCTAGGCCCTCCATGGGCTGTTGTGCCATTAAAAGTAAAAGTAAAAGTAAAGTACTTAAATTTTCAACAATCTTATTATATGAGAGATCCTCAACCACTTCTAACTTCGGGAAAATATAAATCTGATGCACCGCTAATAGTAATAGATGTAACACATCAGAATGAAAGAATTAAATATGGGCTAATTGACATTAGAATCGAATTTAAAACGTCGAGCAACATTCCACCAAATACGTCTGCATATTGCTTGTTGCTTCATGATCGTCTCATTGAATATACTCCGTTAACAAACGAAATCAGGAAAATTTTGTAATCGCAATAAAGAATAATTTTAAGAGTCTTTTCAAGAATTAATTGATCAATCTGAAATTGTAATACTTACTTCACTCATCATCATCATCATCACAAATAAAATACAGATATTTATAATTATTCAACATTTTATTACCTATTTTTCTTTTAATGCCATAATAGCCCAGGCTTAGATTTTCATATTTAATGATTAACAAATAGTAAATGTCAAATAAATATATACAATAAAATAAATAGTAAATAATTTTGAACTAAATAAAAGTGAAATATTTTTCGTTTTATTTTACAAATATACAAACTTCCAAAGGCTGAGAATTACTTAATACAAACAAAACATTAAAATAAAGTTAGGCTTACACATCAAGTTTATAATGCCGCCATGCGTACGTATGAATACCATCAGATCTTATATATATATTATATATCTTATACTTATCATCATTGCAACTTAAAGTTACTTTATTCAACGCTTCTGTATACAAAGTATGCATTTTTGATTTAAATGAATACATACGAGTACATCCGCAAAATACTTTTTTATTATAAAGACAGTCCTTATAATCAATAAGACTCATTTCCTTTAAAACCGACTTCTTAACCCCTTTTGCCTTTGTTATTTCTTTGCAACTTTCTACATCAATGAAATACATTTTTGATCTTAAGCCCACAAATTCTCTCATAATATTTCCTTGATTTTCATCTTTCATCAATCCCAAAACTTTTTTATTTTTTTGCGGAAATTTGAAGCGATTTTCATGTGAATAATCCTTACTTTACTTTTACTTTTAATGGCACAACAGCCCATGGAGGGCTTAGGCCGAGCTTTTCGCATCCACTCATGTTGTGCGTGTTATATTTGTACATGAATGGAAGGGACCTACAGTTTAATACCGAATCCGAAGGGCGAAGTGAAAAGCTTATCATAGGCAATTTTTACTCTTGTAGGTTTGCCATTGCCTGCCAAGAGGTGGTGCCGTGTAGAAAAATTGTTTTTTCTACTTTTTGATTTTGCCTGTGCCGAGATTTGAACCCCGGACACTCTGCGCAGCAGTCCAACGCATTACCACTACGCCACAGCGACCAAAACATGTGAATAGTCAGAGGTATCAAATTTGGTTTCTATGTCATTTAAAATATCATTATAAAAATCTTTCGTTTTTGTTTTGTATACAAATGAATCCGTATCCATATAATTCAAGGATAAATTTTCATTATATTTTATAATAATAATGAAAATCATATAATCATAATATGAATCTTATTCATTTGTATAGCCACCATATTCGTAATAAATTCTGTCCAACTATGGAAATTAGGCTTAGCAATCAAAGATCTTGCACCTAAATGCATGTCTCCCATTCAGTAACAATTTTAACGTTTTTTCGCTTTTCAACATTCTCCATTGTCTTCCCATAGACTGCGTTGTTCAAGAAATTCTTTTCAAATTAATTTTTAGCTAAAGTTCTATCATAGAACTCTATGAATTTTTTTTAATAGAAGACCATTATTAAGGGATTGAAGTAAATTATTCTGATGAATAATGTATTTGGTTTTATCAGATAAATTTGGTATCAACTTTTCAAATTTAGAACTACCAAAAGCTTTGACTTCAGCACATAATGGCAAATCATTGTGGTAATCGTGAATTTCTTTTGGATATTCCAAATCCACCTCCAAAATATAGCCTATGTTTACATTTACATATATTTTTGAGATGTCAAAACTAGAAGGATCAATCCATTCGAAATCACCGTATGGCAGAGGTTGTGACATAGCCCAACTATATAAGTTATTTGCATTTTATTTCTAAATACATGAGATAGTTAGATGGGTTAGCATCATCATAATCACTCATGTATTTATTGTTGGCTTTCGAATGTCTTTTTGAGCATTGTACGGGGGTGGTAACCCCGTCTCCCTCTTTGAACAAAAGTTTGCATATTTATATCTCTAAACAGTTCAAGTTTTATGTCAGTTATTTTTAACATAGCATCTCATGAGAGTCCAGGTGCTGTATAGTAATGACAGGGATCTAAATTGTAAATTCTTTTGCAAATTTTTCTAAAATTTTCGAAAATATCTGTGAGTAGGAGGACATCAGAAGTTAAATACAAGTCCATATAATCCCAGAGAGATTTGCAGTGGAAAGTGTTCCAAACATTTTCAGAAATTTATCACTAGAAGGAAGACTATTTTCGTTTAATTTTTCTCAGTACATATTCATAAGGGAATACTCCTTTTCTAACAATTAAATTAAATTTATTTTTATTTTAAAATATAACTGCTTTGAAATCTTCTTTCACTCCAGACTTGATGACATAAATCTGAAGTAATCTAAAAATCGTAGTTCAATTGTTTGCTTATCACTAACAACAATACGTTTCGAAAGCGATGTATGCAACTCCTTATTTAGTGGAATCAATTTAATGTCTCCTGGAATATTTGCTAACTCTTTAACAAATAAGTGACAATCATAACCAGAAAAATTATGAAAAAATATCGGGAAAAATTTCGGGGTCCTCTATATTTACCAGTTAGATGACAATCATCTAAAACTCTATCTTGATCTAAGAATTTTTTGCAAATATGACAAACGGGACTTTTAATTTGAAAATTTTGTTCTTCTAATGTTAAAGAATTCACCGGCTTAATAACTGATGAATGGTTGAAATAAATATCTTTAATATCGCTCACTAAGCTATTTATAAATACACTAGGGGCATCATTTCCTTTGTATAGAACCTGATTGCTTAACTCATCGTTATATGAACATTTAATATAATAACTAAATACGCATGGAACGTGCTTATTGATAATATTGCTAAAACTTGAAGACGGATTTTGAGTGCATGTATCCACACTTTGGAGAATGCATTCAAAATCCGCTTATACTACAAAGGTACATCTGTGGTTTTATTATAATTTTTAAAACTAATGACGGATTTTGCAAGGTCATTTTATGACACTTAAAAATATACATTTTAACAAATTATTTTACGGTTTTAAACCATAGAAATCATTTTTGCCTTGAAATATGTTTTATCCAAACGTGATTAACGTCGCCTTCTTGAAGTAACAGCATGTTGATGTGTATTGCACGTTCCAATTTCGTTGTGTAAAATGGGACAACTAATTGTTTTAGTTTAGCCAAACACGTTGACACTTACAATATTATTTCCCTCAAATCTCTTTATATCAAAGATTTTCAGAGGAAATTTTAAATCACGAAAGTTAAATACAAAATCGTCGATTTTAATTTCACTATCCTCTATATTTTGGATGTTGTACAATCCAACTCTTTGAGGATTACTCGCGCAATTCAATGTTTTTAATGCTGATATTACAACCCACTTAAAACAGAAGATGTCTCTATTATTTACATTAATACACGCATGTCTATTTTTTAAATGTTTTGGAAGCTCGATATATAAAGATCCGCTAAGAGCTTCATATTTATTTAAATTAATGTCTAGATAGCAGATGTTAAATAGTGAACATCCGCTACCTCGTTCTTCGAACGCACTTAATTTGGTATTAATTATATCATCACATTGTTCTGTGAAAGATGAGGATATTTCTGTGCTATTTCGTAAAATTATTATTTTCGTTTGAAATGTCTTTAAACTTAATTCAATGTTATTATTTTCAAACGCGTCTTCACTATCATCGCCCGTATATTTTATAAACACGCAATACAACTCGATGTTGTACTTGCATGCTATGTGATCGCTTAAAAAGTTATCTAGCAAACTTGATTCTTTATTGTGAATTAAGTTAAAAAAATCCATAGCTTTTAAATTGTATGGATTTAAATTTTTTTATCCAAAAGTTTTTATTCTATTATTGAAACTATTATTTCTAATAATGAATAAATTGTCTTTAATTTCGAGAATGAAATTATTTTTGTGAATATTTGTGCGCAAGTGTGTATTCTCACTTTGTTTTAATTACGTTCTTATTACAAATTTCACATTTTTTTATGTTCAATTGTCACTGCCTTATTTACTTCCAAGCGAATAAATTCTATAAATGTTCCCGCGGAATCCGATTCCCTGTATTCGATAGTCTCTTTTTTCTAAATTAACACAATTTTCTTTGAAAGTGCTTAAAATATCCGCACTATTTCGAATTTCTTTTAGGTTTGATTTAAAGTTTCATTGTTTTTGTTTTGTTCTTTCATTATATTAAAATATATCTTCACAAATTAATGTGAGATTATATTTTATTACTTTATGTTCTAACATCAGCTCTGTTAGAACTAATACAACGTCTCTTTCAACGTTATTGAAAAAAAATTTAAGGAACTATGTCCATTATTTTTAAATTTGAAAGTTTCTATTTCCCCCGTTGGAATATATATTATTTCACTGTTTGATGAGGGGTCATCCAATTGCAATGTGTTATTTACAGTTGCATTATTTTGAATATTTTCTATGGGCTCATCAACCTGCGTCGCTTTGTGCGAGGTTGAGGCCCGACCATTTTGTACTATGTCTATGGGACTATCAACCCGCATCGCATTATGTGAAGTTGAAGCCCAATAATTTTGCACTAAGGCATGCACATTGCTCTTATGTCTTGCAAGTCCGTCCGTTCGTGCAAAAGATTTATTACACAATTCACAATTTAATTTTATTTTAATATGAGATGACCTTTTATGCCTATATAAAATTGTAGATGTTGTAAAAGATACACCGCACTCTAAGCACACAAAGGTTATTATTGTTATTTCATGTGTTGAAATAATTTTTTTATCGCGAATTGTTTTTTAAATATTTTTTTTAAACACAAAACTCCTACAGAATACGAAGAAATGTTTTTAGTGAGTTGTTTTTAAAAAAAAATTTTTTTTTTTATTATGCTAATTATAATAATCAGGAATCAAAAAATAATCCCCTAAGTATCAAAAACATTTTTTTTAATATTTTGGTTGATACGAAGTACTGTTCTTAAACACAATAAAAACACAATAAAAAACACAGAAAATACTTCCGTATTATTTAATAGATCTGAAATATATGAAGTTTAAAGTTTCGTTAACCCAACCATTTATAGAAAATGTATACAAGTCACAGCTTGTGCACACATAATGTAAAAATAGATTAAAAATATCATTACCAGTTTTATGAAGGATACTGTTGTGTACAAATATATGCGATAGCAAGAGATGATGAAAAACAAAAACAATTTCCTCTCTATAAGAAATTAAATATCAAAAATTTTTTTACATATATGTTTGTTCGTTATTTCTGTTCTCCTGTTGACTTAGAAAATCAAATATTATAATTCTATAAGAAAATCAAATAACCTGCATAATGTACCATAAATAACATACTCCAAATATGTATATGCGGTAGCAAGAGATGATAAAAACATGAACAATTTCCAATCCCATTATCACCCTTTAAAGAAAGTGAACATTCTGCAGCATGATCAGTTTTATGAAGGATACTGTTGTGCACAAATATATGCGATACCAAGATATGATGAAAAACGCAAACCAAATATTATAATTCGAAAAGAAAATCAAACAACCTACATCATCAACCATTATCACCCTTTAAAGAAAGTGAACATGCTGAAGCATAACCTGCAGGTTTATGAAGGATACTGTTGTGCACAAATATATGCGATAGCAAGAGATGATGAAAAACACAAACAATTTCCTTTCATACGAAAATTAAAATTAAAAAATATTTTCCATTTATGCTTGTTCGTTATTTTTGTTCTCCTGGTTGCTATTCAAACAATCCATATAAAATTTGACATCGATTTCTGTAATTACCATTTATATTTGCGGAAAAATAGAAATTATCTACCAATTCCACACTCCTCTTATCTCATCCTCACATTCCTCATTCCACATTCCTCACCTCTTATCTCATCCTCACATTCCTCATTCCCCCGATCCCCATTCCTCATTCCTCATTCCCCTGTGCCAGAACATACATAGCCTACCTACTGTCAGACAAGGAAATTCTTTTTACTGACTGTCTCTTAACTCTGGTCTTTTCCAATTAAGTAGTATTACTAATAACCTTTACCGTGAACTTGACCTTGTTTTCGCTTCAGATGCCAACAATTGCGTTACATCAGAGAGCCACCATCTTCTCTCAAATTTAGACTATTATCACCCATCTCTATCAATTACTTATTTCTACGACAATGTTAATAAAGTACTAAACTCGGAGTACTCATACATATTCAATTTTCGTAAGGCGAACTTCGAAGAATTAAATAGTCTAATCAGCAAAGTCAACTTTCAGCTTGTATTTGAGCGCAAACATATAACTACCGATGTTGCAATTACTCAGTTTTATTGTGAAATTTTCAATTGCATTCAACAATCTGTCCCTTGACAACAAGGAGTTGCGAGAACTTCGTAATAAAAGGAATAAACTATGGCATGCCTACCTACAATCTCGTTCTGTTTCTGACTTTCACAATTATTAAAATGCTTATAAAAATTTTTCTGAACTCTGTGAATCTCTTTACGTGTCATACTTTAACCAATTGCAGTCCAACCTAATCTCTGACCCTAAAAGATTTTTCCACTTTATTAACGTTAAAAGGAAATCAGATAGTTACCCGGCTATGTTGAAATTGAATACTTTGAATACCTGAACCTTATTACTTTTCGTACATGAGTAATTGCTCCCAAACGTCTCTAACTTCAATCGAAATACCCCTTGAAGTTGTGAAAGAGAAGATACAAACACTTAGGAACGAGTACTCCCCCGGCCCAGATGGCTTGCCTACAATAGTTATACAAGTATGTCAAAACGTCCTGGCGCAACCCTTTTGCACTCTACTCCAACTTTCTATCTCACAAGCAATTTTCCCACACTCTGGAAGAGTTCTTACATTACTCCACTTCACAAAAAGGGCAGAAAAACAATGAAATTTCCAACTACCGATGAATCGCTAAGCCTTCCTGTATGCCTAAGCTTTTCGAAAACATAGTTTATGATGCAATGTTTTTCCATTGTAAATCCACACGGCATATAAACAACAACTAACTGAACCGGTTTTATCCACTTCCTCCCACACATTTATTTTTAAATCGGCTCTTTTATACTTTCATAATTCCAGAAACACTATTTTCTGTATTCGGGGTAAATATTTATGAAATTAATTATTTCGCTTCTATTTAATTTTAGTTGCACAATTTTTAAATAGATAAACGTTAATCGAATAAAACTTACAATTCATGTCAGGGTTGAAAGCTAAAATTCTGGTTTTCCAAAAATTTAAAAATTTTTGGTATGTCATTGACATGAGGTGTCTCTACGAAACATTGTCGTGACAAGACTTAAACACTATAAGTAAGGTTTTGTACTCCTTAGTGGGAATCCCAGACGCGAGCGAAAATCTGAGTGGATGGTGGGGATAAGCAACCTGAATTTCCGATAATAGTTATATTTTTCAACATTAACCGAGTAACCAAACTTGGCAAATGACAAACTAACTGAACAGTGTGACAAAAAGTATCCTCGAACAAATTTTTTGGGGTTCATCAAGTAACCATCATTATAAAAAAGTTATAACGCTTCGATTTTTTTTGGCGAATCCAATGTTTCTGTTGTCCTGTACATGTGAAAATGAAATAAAAAAGGAAAAAACAACTGGAAAAGAAGTAAAAACATAGTTGACGTATAGTGTAATTCAATACTGAAAACATATGGTGCATTTTACTAGAAAATTTATAATTTACCATCTACACCGGCTTCTGATGTTTGTTCGAAGCCTATGTTCGACCATTGTAAACGGTTGCGCGAATGAAAATTTATTAGCTATAATTTCTACGCAAAATAATCTTCATCCGTTCGGGCAATTTAAACGCAGCATGAGATTCTGTTGTACCACGTTATCGGTCTAGTGATGGGCGATATACATTGAGGCAACGAAAACATCGATATTTTGGTGTCGATGCATTGGAAATAATCACATCACATCCATGTAGTCATACATTGGGTTTTCTTTTGATAAGTCGCATACTTACCATATTTCAATAGCAAAAATAAGGTCAAGAATGATTTTAAAAAGCTTTAATTTCGTAAAAAAAAATGTATTTCGGTATGCAACAACTTTGAGTTAAAGACTTCACTAGTAATATGAATTCGGAGAGGAATGAGAATTAGAAGGAATTGTAGCACTTTTAGATCCTTTTTACAACAATATAAAATACCAAAGTTATGACAAAGAATTTGTTTTGGCTGATTTTAGGGTGGTTTAAAAAGTTGTTTTTGTTTTGTTTAAGCGTGTACTCACATAAGCTTTCAAATAGAGGGGGACTTTTTAAACTTTTTTTTTTCGATAAACTATACATATGGTTATAAATGTGTGTGTTCATATTTTAAGAACTTAATTTTTCGGGTAGAACTAACTAATTATTATATCTTTCATTAATAAAGAGAACAAACACATGGTGATCTTTCATACATATAAGATGGCAATACTTGTCCACTCATGAAATTAAAACACCAAGTAATTCACAATAGCAGTGAAGTAAATGCATACTCTTGAAATATGAAGTTAGACCTCTATTATATTGAACGACACACATGTAAAGAATGGTCTTTTGCGAGTGAAGTTTTAAAATCCCGTTATTATCAATTTTGGAGATGTGCTTTGGCCACCGCGAATTTGCGATTTGACTCCATTTGACTACGTATTATTTGTGGAGCTGTCAAAGATAAGTGTTACACTAACCATACCACAGCGATTGAGGCTCTTAAGGAAAAAATTGGTGCTGTCATCCGTCAAGTAGGTTGCTTGTTAAAAGCCCACAGAAGTGCATTTCCAAAATGCTTAAAAATACATTCCATTTAAAAGTACATTTTGCATTTAACAATTCAATTCATTACTTTATAAAAACATATCTTTTATTTAAGTTCTTAATTATAAGCTGTAAATTATTAAAAGTTATGTAAACTAGTAAATACCTCTTAAACCTTGTAAACTTTTTTAAACACGTAAATTTTGCATACAAATTTTGACTAGTTTATACACTTATAAACTTTTGAGGCATTTACGAGGTTATATACGTCCGATGAATAATTATTTGCCTGGTACATCTCATGGAAAATTTCCAACTTAATAAAAAATATAAATTATAAATTTGGGGTTTGAGGTTGGTTGTCGCTGTGGCGTAGTGGTAGTACGTTAGACAGCTACGCAGAGTGTCCGGGGTTCGAATCTCGGTACAGGCAAAATCAAAAAAAAGTAGAAAATATAATTTTTCTACACGGCACCACCTCTTGGCAGGCAATGGCAAACCTACAAGAGTAAAAATTGCTATGAAAAGCTTTTCACTTCGCCGGATTCACAAGCTGTGATTCGGATTCGGCATTAAACTGTAGGTCCCTTCCATTCATGTACAAATATAACACGCACAACATGAGTGGATGCGAAAAGCTCGGCCTAGGCCCTCCATGGGCTGTTGTGCCATTAAAAGTAAAGTAAGTAAAAGGTTATAAATTTAAATGATGCATCGAAAACATCGATGTTACGGCCCGACGTATCGATGATTATCGAATTAGGCTCATAATGCATAGCATAAAAAAAACCATCGATATTTTTATCCATGCCCTTTCCCTATATCTGTCTCAATCGTGTGAACTACATAATTATATTTTTCGGCACAATCCACAAAAGTTCCCGACCTTGTATGTGGATGTTTACATTGGCGTAAGCATGAAAGGCGACAGCTAGAGAAGTAAACTGGCTTTGCTTCCTTTTCTACCTATTCCTCTCGCACAGTCTCTCATGCAACAACCACTACCATTGCGCCAAACAAACACGGTAGAAGGGGGCAAATCATCAGTTCGAACAAGTATCTACCTAAATGCGCCGATATAAATTTTAAAATTGCGGAGAATTTTTTCTGCCACTCGAGTAATTACCGCAGTCGGTTGAGAGAAAAGATTTGTTACTTGTTACTTCTTCTCTGTTTTTGTGATATGTTTTTATATTTTACTGTTTAGGTACGTGATTAGGTACGTAATTATCTTTAGTTTTATTTGGAGACTTAATTTGAAATTTTCATTAATAAAAAACTTTTTAACTAGTTATTTAGAATTGAAACTTTAGTTTCGGAATTTTTTAAATCTTGGAAACAGCTGCACATTTTTTTCCAGGTTTTGGTAAGTTGATACGAAAATGATTGAATATTTATTTTCTATTAATGTAATGGATATAGATGCATATAATATGGTACGTATTTGTATAACTACGTAACCAATGTATCAAATGAATTTCCATCACACAGGAAACACCGCATAACCCCAAAAGTTACTTAAATGTAAAAAAATCATTCATTATTAATAATACCGGTAAATGGTATTTCTTGTGCTGACTGTAAAAATGCATAAAACGCTTTCGAGCAGTTTTTTTTTTCTTTGATAGAAACAACACACTAGTTGTGTCCTCTGCATTCATAGGGAAGAAGGAGGGAGAATTAGCGAGGGAATGCAATACGGCGAAGTGAATACTGTTATGTTTGCCACTGCCTGCCAAGAGGTGATGCAGTGTAGAACAATTTGTTTTTTTTTTACTTTTTGATTTTGCCTGTGCCTAGATTCGAACCCCGGACATTCTGCGTAACAGTCCAAAGCACTACCTACGCTACAGCGACCATTAAATGCATTGAGGAGCGACCGGTTTGCATCGGTTTGCACAAAACGTAATTTTTAGTAGACGAACATGTAGTCATACTATCGGCGACAATAGTGAGACCTTTGCTTTAAAACTCAACCAACGCAATAACATATGGTAGGTTGCAGAAGCATTAAAATGCAAAATTCAAATACAAATTCGTTTTTTGGCCAAACTTTGATTGAGAGTTAATGTTTTATACATGTATATTAGACCAGGTCACCCAAGGGGAAAAAATAACAAAATTACCTATCCATCACCAATTTTGAAATCATACGTCGAGAGTATTTCAGGGGGAAAAAATGTTCTCTAGGGGGTCTTGAAATACCTTTTTTTGGTTTTTGTCATAACTTTACGTCGTATTTACTTCTACAACCTTTCGTATTCAGGTGTTTTTAACCTCTAATGGCAAGATCTACTAGCTATTTCATATACTCGTACCATATCTCTCAAAGAATCATTAAAATTAGGTACCTACAACAGAAGAAAAAATACAAATTTACAAAAAACACCAAAATGCATATTTCCGAATCCGAATCTCTTGCTCTTTTTTTGAGAAAATTTATTGTTGAAATACTTTGAATCACTTTTTTGGAGAAATCACACATCCTAAACAAATGGTCAGACCTAAAAACTATACTGTAAAAAAAAAAAGAAAAACATATTGTTTCTAGGAGAAAATAATTAAAGAAAAATTAATGACTTTCCATTTTTCATTTAATCAAAATAAAACATGTCTAAAGTGCACTAAAGTAAATATGCTAATTTCCTGTGATCGCAGTGGACGCACATTTCCCAATCTATGCGTACGGCTGCCGAAGAAGTGTTAGGCTGCCATGGACAAATATGTGGTACTAACAAGAGTGTCGCGGTGCTATTGAAGCGGAAAACCCTGCCGTCAGTTGTGACGTGAGCTGCTAAGGAGCGATGCAGAGAGTTGAGGAGGAAGGAGAAGCTTCTCTTCAGGTGTGAGACAAGAGAAGTAGAAAGACGTGAATTTAATGTTATTGAGATGTTACGGGACAGGAACGAAAATCCGAAAATTCTGCTCATGACAAACGGTTTGAAGACCGGGCCTCCTCCTGCAAAGACGAAGACATATGGTGCCATATGTCCAGGGTACTATGAGGTTATGGAGGGAGCACTTCTCGCAGCTGCTTAATGGCGATGACGGCAATAATCCCGCCACTGGGGAATTTACTTCGCAAACCCCAATCACTGATGGCGTTGATGTACCTCCGCCCGACTATGAGAAGGTCTTAACAGCCATCGCGCGGCTTAAAAACAATAAGGCTGCAGGTGCAGATGGTTTGCCTGCTGAGTTGTTTAAGACTGGCAGCGTACTCTACCCAATCTGTATGAAAGGTGGCTAGCATACGAAAATGATAAAAATACCTTGTGTAACAAACAAAGAGTAAAAGAGACAAAATACCACTGGTGACAATTGTACTTTCGAAGTTGTCAGGGATTTCATTTACGAACGATCCAGCATGAACCAACAATAATGTCAATTGAGAAGCAGTGCTCTCACTCGACTAACGAAAATAACGCTCTATAAATCTCTCATATTTCCCATCCGAAAGTATGACGCTGAGACGTAGACAATCAACACCAATGAGAGAGGCTGTTAGGAGCGATCTAGAGGAAGATACTCCGTAAAATCCATGGTCCAATATGCTTGGATGAAGTGTATCGAATAAGATGGAACCGTGCACTGTACACGCCGACACTGACATAGTCAAACGCACAAAACGAAAAGAGTGTTTCATTCGAGCCACGATGGGGAGCACGCAGAAGAGGATGTCCTAATCTCCGTTGGAAAGACCAGGTACAGGGACTGAACTTGGCCTTACCAACTGATGCGAGCGCGCTAATTAAGTTTTAAGATTCTTTAGAACCGAACGAGAAGATCATGAATAAAAAAGAAACAATGTTAAAATTTATATTATTTATTTAAACGGTTTCTCGGAGTCGTGATCAAAACTAGACTAAATCCTTAGAATACAATTTCTTAAGCTTAAGGCACTCCATTCAAATATTGCCATCGATGCATTTATTGAGGATTGTATTGATACTTTGTATAGAAAACATTCTTGTGGCGGATATTCGGTGTCGAATTTCATCCGGTTGATCAAGTTTAGGTCGATGATCGTTGGGTCGTTGGACGTAACACCTTCCCGCTTGGATTGAGGATTCCCCCGAATTCTGTGCATAACAACATTTTTATTTTTTTATTTTTACCTTTATATTACTTTTTGTTCTTGGCTTTAGGGTGAGAATTACTGTTATAATAATTAAAATAATGATAGTAGTTATACTAATTCCATAAACATATTGTTGATTTTCATATCTTACTTCTTCGATTTTATCGATACTGGATATTTCCAAAAATATATAATCAAACATTCAATTTTTATTCAGATCAAAATTATTTTGCAAATACTTAGTTCGGTATGATAAAGGATTGTTTAAATTTGCTTGTAAATTTTTTTATTATTTTGGCTTCTATTTGAACTGAACAATTGTGGAAATTTGTAAGATAATTTCCTTTTAGTACAATCTTTCTCTCATCACAACTATTTGTAAAATTTATATTGTTTTGATTTTTCGCTAGTACTGTTCCTTCTCTAATTTCAATCACTTCTGGAGTATTGCTCCCAATTCTGATACAGTTATTTTTCGTATTGAACAATTTAAAATTTTTTGTATCTCTATCCTCGGAAAATTCGTAAATTTCATTTTTATATTTTACAGTTTCCCGTTAGTTACGTATTGTTTTTTCTTTTTAAAAATGTTTTGGAATATTTTTTCTTTGTTACATTTTCCTTCCTATGTGTTTATAGGTTTTTCTTTAGTTGTCGAATGGTAACTAACCATTCGATAGCTTTTGACATTTTTTCTCTTATACTTAATTTGTTTTGTTGTAATACTTATATTCTTATTCTTTCTCCTAATGTACTGTGTAGCCGTTGAATATCAGTATTTCCAGTGTGACTTTTAGGCTTTACTAAATTTAGTTCAATATTTTCATTTCTGAGATAGTCTTTTATGATGATACTTCTAAATTCGTTGTCCGTTATTAATTTGTTGTCCTCTTTGAGATTTAAATTCCCTAATTTTTTCTATTATTGTCCGATTGTTTCTGTCCTCTAAATAAAAAGCTGTTGCGAATTTGGAAAATCTATCTATAAAAGTCAGGAAATTGCCTTTGGAATTTGTGTAGATGTCCATATGTACGCTTTGTTTTATATCTGTTGGTATTTCTGTGTATTAAAATTTAGGTTTAATTGGGTTTCGTCCGTATTTTACCCTATTGCAAGCATCACAATTGTTAACATATTTGTGGATAAGTTGTTTTAAGTTCGGGTAGTAAATAAGTTGTTTAAGTCCTTCATAATTTTCATTAATACCAGCTTGTCCAGTTTCATTATTTGTTTATAGGTTTCGTCCTCAGGATCAATGTCTATAGCATGATGAAAACATCTTGAACGAACTTGACATTGTGAATGCCATAGAAGAGATCAATTATTTTTTCTTGTACTATGTTATACACATTTATGGTCGTATAGTTCCGTGAAATCTTTCCTGGTCGAATGTTTTTTCGTAATATTTCTGATAAATTGCTATTTATGTCTTCAGAACATATATATACTTTTTTGTTGTTGTGTTTTATTTCAAATTCGTTTATCTTATTGTCGGTAAGTATGATTTGGGGTTTGAAGCGATTGACTACTCTTTAGAGTATTGGTATGTGATTGCCAAAATTTTCCTCTTGTAAATTACATGGTTCGTTGATCATATTAATTTCATTGGTGCCATTATTAATTCTGTTAAAAAAGTTGGCCACTACATTTTCTTTCCCTTTAATATAATCGATGTTCAGATCGTACTCACCTAATTTTAATAACCACCGTTGTAATCTTGGGTTTATATCCTTTTCATTTGTGTTTGTGTGTAACCATTTTAATGGTTGGTGATCTGTAAGAAGGTCGGATTGTCCTCCGTATAAATAAGGTCTGAAGTAATTAGTAGCCCAAACTTAGCTATCGTTCTTTCTCTGTTGTGGAATAGTTTCGTTCGTGATCGTTTAACGTCCTACCGGCAAAACATGCCTTGTTGAAGGACGACACCAATGGCAAACATACTAGCATCAGTAACTAATTTGAATTTTTTCTTTAGGTCATTGATTGAGCTACTTTTGCGTAATCTCTTATAAATTTTCTCTAATAACCTGTAATTCCCAGAAAAGATTTAATCTCTTTTTGATTTGGCCTGACTCCTACAGGTGTAGGAGAGTGGCCCAAGTATTCCGTTTCTTTTGAAAAGAATTTACACTTGTCAAATTGAACTTTTAAATTATTGTTTCTTAATTTTTCAAATATGCATCCAATGCTTTTTACATGTTTGTCTATTGTTGTACTAAATATTAAAATGGTGTCCCTAACACAAAGCAAATTTTATTTATAAATTCTTTTAAAGCTGAATTCATCAGCTCTTCCTAGTTTGTCCAGAATGTTTTCAATATTTGGGATGGGAAATTTGTCATCTACAGTAACTTCATTAAGTTTCCTGTAATCAATTAAAATTCTCCATTTTTTCTGTCCAGCATTATCGGATTTCTTTGGTACTATCCAAAATGGACTATTATATGAGAGAGAGTTACTTTCTGTTATAATGCCCTGCCTAAGCATATCGGTTATTTGAAAGATTTCTTTTTCGTGAATCCGGGGATATCTATATACTTATTTTAGAATACACTTATTGTTTGGTAATTTTTCGTCACTATTTCGTGCTCGATCCCAGTGATCGCCTTCTTTAAAGAAGAGGTCCTTGTGTCCCTTCACTAGCTTTCTTAAATGCTTTGATTCTTCGGAATTCAAAGATTTTGAGAGTTTTTCGAAATCTTGCTCATCGAATATTTCAAATTCAAGCTGGTGCATTTCCTCCGATTTGTATGGGCATGCATTTATAAATTTAATTTCGTTCCCATTAATGTCTAATGTTCCATTTTCCATATTTATTATTGCTCCTATCAGTTTCAGTAAATGTTGACCTATTATTGCATCACAATGCTTCCCATTAAATTTTCTTAATTTCCACATTAAATATGCATCCTCCCTAAATTCATCTGGTAAATTTGTTCGAATTTCTTGATTTACATATGTCTTGCCAGTTAGAGTCTTAAATGTCAACGGTTTTTGTATTGTGGTAATTTTAATTCATTTAATAAAGTGGTAGAAGACCCTGTATCTATCAAACATATAATTTTTTCATTATTTATTGTTAGATCCACTATTGTTGGATTGTATTTCTGGCCCGGTAATTGAATAATTTACTTGATGTTCGATATGGTCCCCATTCATGAGTATATGTATATTCTGTACAAATTGAGAGCTAAGTATGTCTATAGTTATTAGGGTTTTGTCTTGCACTATTTAGTATTTAGTTATTATTATTACGATGCCATGTATTTTGTCTAGAATTATATTGTGTTTGGTCATTATTGTTCCATTGCCATGTATTTTGTCTAGAATTATTGTTATATTGAACCCTTCCGAAATCGTTCCTATAATTATCATTAGGTCTATAATAATGATAATTACAATTACAGGAATAATTATAATTATGTGTTATGAGTTGTATTTAATGTAAAATATTTGTTTGTTCCTAGCTTCTGATTATATTCCCTTTGATTGTTAAAATGTTTTCTGATATTAATTTGGTCGTTATTTTGTATATTTCATATCCCGTATTTTCTAATACATCAAATGCATCCCGTAGGGTTTGCACATTTTTATTAATTATAACACTAGCTAGATTGTCATCAATGTTATTAAGGAATGTTCTCAAAATTATAGCTTCATTACTATTCGGTGCGAATTCCGTAGTATTTATGTGTAGTAGTAAAATTTTTCATTTAACATACTTAAAATGTTTCTTAATACTATGAAGTACTCTCTTACATGGTTGTTCCTCGTCGTCAGAGCTTTCTGATAGAGTTGGTGTTATGGCTTCTTGATGCCAAAATTGTTAATGAGTGCCCTCTTTATGTCGTCCCACGATGCATCTCTGCCTAGAGTTCGAATTACATCTAGCGCTGGATCTTGTATTTTGTTGACAATAATTCATTGATACACATAGGTCTGCGCTTCTGCATTGGTCCTAAGCAGAGGGAGTATGGTATCCACTTCTCTTAAGAAGGAAGACAATGCAAACTTCCCATCGCCTCTGAACTCGTTGATGCGCTGGGTATCCTTCACCACATCGTTTAGCGTTATGTTTAGTTCAGCAATATTGCTTCTTCAGCTTCTTCAATGTTGTGGTGAAAGTATCCTGTCTGCTGGTCATACACAATTCGGTTCTTTTTTTTTATTATATTTTGTTTTATTTTTTTGTTATTGTTGAAATAGTTTTTACTTTTTGAGTTTTTAATTTTTTTCACTATTATTGTTAGTATATATATATTTATATATGTATATATTTTTAAGTGAAATAATTCAAGTTAGTGTTGCACTTTATATTTTCATATGTACTTACTTTAGTCAATGTTTTTATTTTTAAGTATTCTACATTCACTGTTAACAATTGTTTCTATTTAACTTTTTCGATAATTCTTTAGAACTATGTGTCTTATTGTAAATCCAATTTAGATTTATTTGATTTATAGTTTACAATTTAGATTGTTTTAAAATCGCACTTTCAGTATTTCGCAATTAAGTTTTTTTTTTTTAATTCTTTGGAATTAAAATCCGTTGTGACTGCGCCAATTATGTTTTTCGATTCTTTAGAACCGAACGAGAAGATCATGAATTAAAAAAAAATCAATATTAGAATTTATTTATTCGGAGTCGTGATCAAAACTAGACTAAATTCTTAGAATACAATTTCTTAAGCTTAAGGCACTCCATTCGAATATTGCTATTGATGCATTTATTGAGAATTGGTAAAATAAAGCAACAAAGTGTCGCTTTACAGTTTTATGCTTATGTAAGCAAAACTTGTTAATTGATTCGGTAAACAATTAATAAGCAAATTATTTAATTGATTTTGCAAGAAACCGTTTTCTATACTTTGTATAGAAAACATTCTTGTGGCGGATATTTGTAGTTGAATTTCATCCGGTTATAGTTGATCGACTTTAGGTCGATGATCGTTGGATCATTGGACGTGGTACGCGTATAGCAGAGGCGACTAGCGAAGTTTTTTTGAGGCGGCCAAGACCGATCGTAGGTAGTAGTGTCAACTGTGTAAGTAAGGAAGCGTTTTTGCAATTTGTTAATATAGGCGTGGTTCCGCGTTACGCCGGCATTGTTCTACTTCACCCCAGCTATTTCTATTTCATCTTTTGCTCTCAAGAATGTTCTTTCACTTTTCACTCTTTTTATGATTCGAGGCAGTCGGACAAATGTGCGAACAATAAGCCCTTCATATTTTAGTTACAAGTATGCAAAAAATCAAATTATAAGTTTTCCAGTGGCGGAGTCTATTCTCTCGAAACATTCGTTTCGACCTATTTTCCCTATTTAGTGTAATAAGTGTAGTGTATTAATAATAGGGCAATATATGTTTATTTGCATATATATAGTTGCCCATAAAATTAATGAAAGATGTTTAAAAGAAGCAAATATTAAAAATTGAAAATTATTTCATTTTTTTATGCTTACTGCGTCTGATAATGTCCATCGAGACCATGACCACCACCAACAGCAACACCATAGAGACCAGCAACAGCACCACCAATATTTTCTTCATCTGTAATACTGGAGCCCATGTCATCACCACCGCCTTTTCCACAAATGGCGGCGACATTTGTGTTTCGTATTAGAATTTTATTAATGATGCCACTAGCATTGTTCAGTAAATCATTATAATTGCTCATATTTCTTTGGCTACCTTCGCAGATATCAAAGCCGTCATTACCGCCACGACTTATTTTATTGCCACTCCCACAGCTGCTACTGCTATTACTATTGTTGTTTTTAATATTTTTGCTGCCAACAATGTTGCAGCTAACATTACCGTTATAACAATCAATATTGTTGCTGCTAATATAATTGCTGCTGCTGTTATTATTGTTGTTATTGCTTTCGCCTACGCGTTGTTGCTGCTGATGCTGCAGCTGACAGCTACCATCGTTATCGGCAGTAGCAGCAACAACGGTGCTAGATTGTTGTGAATTGGAGTTAGGCGATGAAGACGGCTCATATTTGCGAGGACGGCCACGCGACAAGTGGCGCCGTTTAACAAATTCACTGTCGTCCACCATCCAAAAGGAGCCAAAGTCATCTTCGTAACGCACAAAACATTTATGCAGCGAAAGATTTGTGCGTATGGCATTCTGCGTGTGTGCGATGGTAATTTCGTATTTCAAGATTCAGATGCATTTCCAGATATTTTTAGAAAATATTGGTCGACACGGTTGTGGTTGTGGTGGAAGGTTTTTGGATTTGTTCGTTTTTTAGAAACAAAAAGAAAAGTGAAAAATAGCTAAAATTAGCTCAAAGTGTCTTAAAAAAGCTGTAGAGAAAATTTTATATTAGTTTTATTAATAAAAGATGGTACTGAATATAAAATTAGTAAAGTAATTTAAAAAATAAGAAAATATATTTAAATTTTTATATAGAATTAAATTTTAATTAGTGAGTACGATTATTTACATAACTTTTAATTTATATTATTAGACATTTTCTATATAATTGTTATATAGTATTTTGGTAATTTTTGGTTTTTATTATACTGTGACGAGACACTCATCTTACTCATCATACTTTGTTTTTTGGAAAATACTTTTCTTTTCTCTTTGCTTTTTGTAGTTGCTTTATATTTTAGTAAAGACATATCTCTCGTTTGCTGCAGGACTGTACAAATTCAAAAAACATATATTCTGAGAAAAACGCATCATTTAACGACTACTTAATACTATTCTTATAGTTTTTTTTACACAACATAAAGTACTAAATAACAGTTATTTCTGTACACATACTTAACTCAATGTTTTTTTTTTTTTTTGACCCAATGTTTTTTTTTGGTTTATTTATGATAGTCTTAAAGTTCCACATCGCTTGTTTTTTAATTTAAAGATATGGCATATATTTTTTTTCACCGCATATTCGAAAACTGATGAATGATCTTATAAAGAAATGTCATACCATAAATGTATGTATGCCAAGTAAAAATCTGTTACTGTAACCTTCTAAAAATTACTTTCTGTTTGTTTTATAATGATTCCCAAATATTTCAACTCTAGCGATAATTGTTCTGGTTAGTTGTGAACTCTGTGATCGATCTTGTGGTCTAACGTAAAATATTCCCTGCAAACGATTTAGCAGGGAGATCCAAAATATTTAGAAGGGATCTGCAAAACTTATATGTATGGGGCCTGAAAATCTATTCAGACAGTAAACAAAATATTCCGACCAATATTCTGAGCATAATTTTACATAAATTCAGGCCCGAATTTTTACAAGACTTCAGATCAAAATTTCGACCAAAACTGTAACGAATAATGAGACCAAAACTCAGACCAGACCAAATTTAGAGAAAAACTGACCGAAAATCGAACTAAACTCAGACCAAAAGTCGGAATACAACTTACAACAAATTTAACCAAAGGTCAAAATCTAAGTTCCGCCAGAAACTTAGAAAATTCAAAATTTACTTATTTTCTGAAGCCAGATTACAAAACAGTGCAAAAATTGTCATATAAAACCACTACTTAGGAATGTAGAACATTTATTTAACCTATTCCGGGGTCTTGACTTATTTGTACAACACTGTACAATATGCTGATTTTATCAGCGTCTACACCTGCCAATGCTGGCAACAAGGCTACCAACGATTTGACATAATTAAAAGCGCAATATATACCATATATAAAACCTAACTGAATGGACGAGGGAGCTTATGTTGTTTTTAATAACAAAGTTGTCCTGGTCGACCCTCTAAGATTTATGGCAGCTCTAGTATAGTGACACAAAATGTTTTTCGATTGCGAACAGTCCCCGTGAGCTGAATGGTCTGGAGAAAGGTTTTTTTTACCTTGCGGCAATCAAAATCCCCTAATATCGAAACGTTTGTGTTGCCAATCAATAGATATCACTGAAAACTTTTTGTTAAACCCTTATTTATAAAAATTAGATGAAAAAATGCCTGAAATACGAACGATTGTAGTGAAAATTGAAAATCATTACACATATTTAATTTTCTTGCGGCTCCGTTTCTTAACATCTAAGAATTCAGTTCCTAATATTCGTTGATGCTCTTTCATTTGAAACCAACTTGCAATGGGGTTGAACCAATTGCAAAGCATTTCCCTACTATAAATTTTTTTTAAAGCACAATGGATGGACTGTTCGCAATCGAAAAACGGTTTGTAGCGCTAGGCTCCTAATGATCCAATGTATCAATCGCGGAGGCAAAAATATAAATCTTTTTTTACGGCCTTTTTAATGTACGTACATCTTGAAAAGTGCACATAATTATGTATAGTCAAAAATATAGTGTAGTTTAACTTATTCTTCGAACCCTCTACAGGGAAGGTGCTTCTCGACATCCTCGAGAGATATCGAGCCGACATCACTGCTATACAATAAATGTGATGCAAGGGACAGGGTTGCTCCAAAAGAGCATCGAAAAGAGTCTCGAGGTTCACGCCTGTGAACGAGCGCCTAGCCACTAGGCAAAATTCGTCAACATCAGCCTAATTTGTGCCCGATGGATGAGAAGGACGAAATGACCAAAGAGTCATTTCCTCGATAAACTTAAAAGTATTGCTCCTTTCACGATATTAAAATCGATCGGAAAATTCAGTCTCCACGATGAAGCCACCAACACTTGCTCTCACTCTCTATTACTTCTATACTCATCTTATAGATCGATATATGGCACTTAGCAACGTTACGCTACGTAACGCTAGGTGTGCATTAGCAAGTCTTAAGATAGCACCTCAACGACTTGACACACAATTATTTTGTTCTTTAAAAAGTATAAAGTTTATTTTGTACATGTTTATAATATTTATAATCATGCATAAGAATTAGATACTTAAAAACTTATTGTTAAATAATTTTAATTTTAGTTAAAAAGTTTTATTAATAAACAAAAATACATAAATGTGAAAGAAAAACAAACTATGGTATTTTAGAAAAATTATCATAGAATTAATAATTTTATTAATATTTTGTAATTAAATTAGTAAAAATATGAATTGAAATAGAAATATTGTAAACTTTATAAGTTTACTGAGAGCGAAAAAGAGAAAAAGAGGTAGTGTTTGTTAGTTTAAAGGTAATATGTACTTAAAAATGGGTTTATTCATATCTAAAATGGTTTGGGAAAGTATGTACATATATTGGATATGAGGGAGAAGTCACAAAACTTTGCAATCGATCCACGTACCCGTAAGCTGAAACGATGGAGCTATTGCCAGTAGCGCCCACACTACAGATATCGCCTCCGCCGCTTGAAGATGATGATATAACTGCAGCTGCCGCCGCCGCTGCTGCTGCTGTTGTGGTTCGTTGTGGACGTCTTTTGTAGAACTCAATTTCGTCCACTGTCCAAACGGCGCCTTTCACATTTTCAACGCGCATGAAACATTTATGAAGCGACAAATTATGCCTCACAGCATTCTTATATTTTATGTTTGTTGTTGGGGATATGTTTTTTTTGTTTTTTTTTTTTTAATAATTATTTATTAGGTATATTTATAACAAAAACGGCAAACAAAAACATTTAAAAATATTTTTACATGCTTAAATTTATTATACATAAATATGAACTTAAATTAACATAAATCTATATATGTAAGTATGTATGTACATATAAATATGTTTATTAGGGCGGGTTAAATTTTAAGGTTAGAATTTTACCTATAAAGTCATTGTAAATGGTAATTTTTTTTTGCTTGGATTTCGATGTTTATATTTCTGACAGTTCATTCTTGACATGTGTCAAAGTAAAAAATGCTCAATTTGGTTTGCCATTTCATCATGAATAGACTTACACCTGAACAACGTTTGCAAATTATTGAAATTTATTATCAAAATTCGTGCTCTGTGAAAAATGTGTTTCGTAAGCGACGGCCATTTTAAGGTCGTCATAATTGACCCCCAGAGTAGGCTATCCAGCTCATTGTGACCGAATTTCGCACCAGTTTCACTTTATTGGACATCAATACATGAAATCGTATCCATAGAGTGCGTAACGAAGAGAATATTGCTGCTGTATCCGCCAGTGTTGAAGAATTGGGTTTGTGTTATTCGACCAGCTGTAAGATTTTACGCAAAGATCTCAGATTAATTCCATCCAAAAGTAAGTAAAGTAAGGACACGTGAATAAGCAGAATTGCCGTTTTTGGAGTGAAGACCTGTCAGAGGCAATTCAGCAGCTACCAATGCATCCTGAAAAATGCACTGTTTGGTGCGGTTTATGGGCAGGCGGCATCATTGTGCCGTTCTTCTTCAAAGACGATGAAGGCTGCAACGTTACGGTCAATGGAGAAAGGTACCGTTCGAATGATAACAGACTTTTTTTTTGCCGAAAATGTAAGAATTGGACTCGGCCGAAATGTGGTTCCAACAGGACGGTGCCACACTGCACGCAAAACCATGCTTCTATTGAGAGGCGAATTAATCTCACGTTTTGGTGCAGTCAATAGACCACCAAGATCGTGTGATCCCGTTAGACTATTTTTTGTGGGGCTATGGTAAGTCTCTTGTCTATAGGGACAAGCCAAATACAATTGCGTCATTTGTGATATTCCGGCCGAAATGTGTGAAAAAGTGTGCCAAAAATGGACCACTTGAAGCGTAGTCGCGGCCAACATTTAAATGAAATTATCTTTAAAAAGTAATGTCGATCCAAATAAAAATTTCATTAAATTTTATAAAATTTCTGAGTTTTTTTTTGAAAACGAAGCCATTATAAATCACTCTTTACATGTAAATCTAATGAACTTTGCTGTAGGTTCCAGTTTGACTTTGCGGACTTTCAATGGTATGGTTTGCGCAGTGCCCACATGTGCAAGTGCAAGTTCGAAAAATTCAATACATTCACAGTTTTTCACAGATGCACTCACACGGGATGATAATTTGAACAGTAAGTTAGTATCTATAATACGATAAAAATTTTGTAACACCATTTCTATTTTAAACAATGCAAACCAAATTAACCAAGGAAAGGTTGTGGACCATGAGCAGCCTTGTGTACAGACGCATGAAATGAGCTTCAATGTCATATTCTGACCTTTTTATTAAAATTGGCTTCACCAAGTGGTGAGTGGTCGCTGTGGTGTAGTGGTAGTGCGTTGGACTGCTACGCAGAGTGTCCGGGGTTTGAATCTCGGCACAGGCAAAATCAAAAAGTAGAAAAATTAATTTTTCTACACGTCACCACCTCTTGGCAGGCAATGGCAAACCTACAAGAGTAAAAATTGCCTATGAAACGCTTTTCACTTCGCCGTTCGGATTCGGAATTAAACTGTAGGTCCCTTCCATTCATGTAAAAATATAACACGCACAACATGAGTGGATGCGAAAAGCTCGGCCTAGGCCCTCCACGGGCTGTTGTGCCATTAAAGTAAAGCAAAGTATATTTCTGTTGATATTTGTCTCGTTCTTCTTCTTATATTTTTCCACCTAACTTTCACTATTACCGAATTCCATTTTCTTATAGGAGAACTCCTATACTTATAGTAACGAAAACCTTCGCCTTTGATTCAATTTTAAGAATTAACTTTCACTTTCACCCACGCCAGTTGCAGCTAGTTTTGCAATGTTCGAAGAAAATATGTATTCTCAACTTACAGCTGTTTACTTGCACGTGTAGCCTCAGTGTTAAAGTACTACTAAGATTAGTTACTTTCGCAGAGTAACTTAATTCTCGACTCACAAAAAGGGTTTCTGTAACTAAACAGAGTCGAGTTGAGTAGTTTGAAATCCTCACTTTGTTTGTGGCATGTGAGAAGTCTGTCGATTTCAATATTTCTTGAAAATCTTGTTAAAAAGTGAATACTGCAATTTTCAAGGTGATGTTTAAAACCGAACACTTTTCTTTCTCACGTTTATTTGCTATTTATTTTATACTATTTGTTGGTTTCGAAACTCACTTTGTTACATTAAATATGAATTAAATTCGACAACTCGGTGGTCGCTGTAGGGTAGCGGTAGTGCGTTTGACTGTTACACAGAGTGTCCGTGGATCGAATCTCGGCACAGGCAAAATAAACAAAAACAAAAAATTTAAAATAATAAAAAAACAATAACAAAATTTCTACACGGCACCACCGTGTAGCTTTTCACTTAGCCGTTCGGATTCGGCATAAAACTGTAGGTCTTTTCCATTCATGTACAAATATAACACGCACAACATGAATGGATGCGTAAAGCTCGGCCTTTGTCGCTACATGCGGTCATATTCGACACTGATAAACTGAAGTTCATTGTGGTAAAGGCATAACACTTGCCACAATGGCTGTTTATCCCTTTATCGGTGTCCTGTGTGATTGCATTCCGTCTCTGATTATCCCTCCTTCTTTCTCCCACCTATCAATCTTTCTTCCATTCAACACAATGCTCTGCATTCATAGGTGTACACCCTGAGTGTTGAATATATCAATAAAAAAATTAAAAAAGAAAGGCGAGTAATGAAATATTCCTGCCTCACCATGCGAAGCATGAGACTGACTTCGGCATGGAGGAGCATATTATGGAGAAATTCCAAATATTAAATACAATAGCGAGAATTCTCGGGAACGATGATATGATATCGTTCGTTGTAGCTAAGAGCGGCGTGAGCGAGACGACCATTCAGTCTGAGAATATTCTCCTTGTCTAAAAAAGGATTTAACACGAGAAGAGTGCTTTTCTTTTCTATTGGTTTTGCATCGAGAAATGATGCCTTTTCTCGTAGATAATTTCGATAATTTTTTCCAGGGAGGGAGGAACAAAGGGGCACAAAGTTGTGTCTTGATAACTTGAATTTCGGTATGAGAGATAAAGCTTGAAGTGTGAAACTGCTGAGAAGAGTGTTAACTTCGAAAGGCTTATTGGTTGCAGGAGGGCACTTAACCGTTTATCGCCAAGAGATGTAAGGAACGGAATTGTCCTTCTCTCAGGTGCGAACACAAAGGCAAGCTCGATAAGCTTTTTCGAAGGAGACTTATAATCGCGAAAGGCTTATTGCAAACCCATTGCTACCAGGAGACGAGGATCGGAGTTGTCCTTCTCCTGAGTGGGAAAACAAAAGGCAAGCACAATAAGCTTTTCCTACGCAGAGTTGTAACCGCAGAAGGCTTACTGTTTGCCACCTTAACCTTTTGCCATCAAGAGATAAGAATCGGAATTGTCCTTCCCTTGAGTGAGACAAAAAGGCAAGCACAGTAAACTTCTACAAGTAACAAAGTTCGGGAAGTTGAACTTGATTACTCTGCGAGGACTGCCTCCACTGAGGGATTTCGCTGTTGTCTATGGTGGAAAGTTTCTCTAAGAAGCTGTTTCTTGTATGGACGGAATTCTTCATGTATTAGTCTCAATCCGTGCCTGCTAATCAGAGCTGATGGTGTGAGATTTTCGCTCTTTTCACAACAGGCGATAGCCACCCTGCCGGGTCAAAACAGGTTGGCAACCGAACGAAAAGTTTGTCGCTTTGTGGCAGAAGTTAGCACCGGAATGGAAGGAATGGTATGGGCTAATGAATTTATATTTATTTTTTGTTTTTGTACAAAATCAACATATTTATATAGTATATATAATATTTTTAATGAAAAAATATATATTTATACATAATATAAAAATCCATAATTTAATCAGTTAGAGTGTAACTAAATATATGGCAAACAGTGTAATATTTTTTTTACTGGTGGATTCGTTTGGAGGTACGCAAATATAGCACAAAAGAAAATAGCAAGGGATGTGTACAGCAATAGGTGTGTATTTGTTGTTGTACACGGAGGTGTAGGACACAAGGTAAAGTTCGTGACAGTCGCAGGTGCGTCCATGGTCGATCCTTGTGCTTCTACGTTTCAAGTCGACACACAGCCTCCTCGTGGCGTCCCCTGGATAGCGATCAGACAACCGTCGGTGAGTTAACTAATGTGTGCGGCGGGCTTCTCCATGGTCTTGAATGAATGGTTGTGCGTCGGGCTTGGAACCCACCAGGTTAAAATACCCACCAATGAATCCTCCAAATAAGCCTCGGATAACGAACCCCTCTAATGTTGACGACTCCCGCAAACACCCAAAGGACAACGATTTACGGATATGCACCTGGAATGTCCGAACCCTCTACAGGGAAGGTGCCTCTATCCAGCTGGTGGATGTCCTCCAAAAATATAGAGCTGACATCACCGCTATACAGGAAATGCGATGGACGGGACAGGGTTGCTACAGAAGAGCATCCTGTGATATCTACTACAGCTGTCATGGGATTTGTGGTTGGGAAGAGACTGCGTCATCAAGTCTCGAGGTTCATACCCGTGAACGAGAGCCTAGCCGCTATCCGCATCAAGGCAAAATTCGTCAACATCAGCCTAATTTGGGTCCATGCCCCGACGGATGAGAAGGATGAAACGACCAAAGATGACTTCTACGAGCTCCTCGACAAAACTTATGAGCATTGCCCCCGCCCCAATATTAAATTCGTGTTAGGCGATTTTAATGCCAAGGGCAAGGAGAGTCCCTTTGGTCCGATGATCGGAAGAATTCATACCGTTATCGACGAAGCTACCGATAACGGTATGAGATTGATCGACACTTCGCCATGAACATGACAGTTAGTAGCTTCAACATAAGGATATCCATAAGACCACTTGGCTGTCCCTTGACCAAAGCACACGAAACCAGATTAATCACGTTGTGATCGACGAAAGGCACGCTTCCAATGTACTAGACGTATGCACAATACGTGGTGTAAACATCGACTCAGACCACTACTTGGTTGAAGCAAAGTTTGCTCATGTGTATGTGCAGCAAATCGCGTACGGATAGGAACTAAAAGAAAGCTGGATGTCAAAAAACCCCAATCACAACAAGACGGCCGAAGTGTTCGCCAATCAACTTGCACTTCTCCTTTCGCAAAACACCCCTCAACTTGATGATATATGCGCGCAGTGGACGCACATTTAACGCTCTTATGGGTACGGCTGCCGAAGAGGTGCTAGGCTACCACCGTCGACGGAGAAATATGTGGTACGACCAAGAGTGTCGCGATGCTACTGAAGCAAAAAACGCA
>OY282453.1:8902627-8938743 GCA_958295655.1 Palloptera scutellata | reverse complement strand
ACAACACCAGGCCCCATGCTGGAAAACCGAAAAAAAAAATAGTTTGTTTAGACAAAATACATTATATATATCCAAAAAAATTTTAATTATAAATATTATACTCAACTAAGTTCGTCAACTTCAATATTTAATAGACTTGATAAAAGTAAAATCCAAATTATCTAATACCCTGTAAACTTAACGATAAGAGTAACGGTTTTACGTTATTCTAACATAATACCTCTTTTGTAATTGTGCCAGTCATTCTTTATCATTATATATGAACGGTTGATTCTGCTCAAATATGTAGCTCTCGAATTTTCGCAATAAAACTGTACTTGAATTTAATTAAAAATATCAATAGAAGAACGCATCAATAGAACGCAAATCTCATTACAAGTTGAAAAGACTAAAATGAGAAATCTTGCACACCTGTCATATTGGCCAGCAATAGAAATTTCCATCTGTTTCTCTCTATGTAGTTGCCTCTTTCCGGAGAGCGATTCATTTCACATGAAAACATGCAAAAGTAGCTCGACGAATGGATCGAATCGGAAGAGAAATCTATTTACTATCAAAGTCGAAATTTTGTGAAAATCTTAATTAAAAATGTTTTTTTTTGTAGTTATTTTTTGGTATTTATAAAAATATTAGGGAGTAGGGAATTGATTATACATATTTTACGCGTATGCATTTTAAATAAAAATTAATTTCTTAGTTTTTCTATTTATCGGGAATTCAAGTTTTTGGGCTTGCCTTGCGATACGATGTGTGTCGGATAGGTCACTAATTGAGTCAGGTCGTCCGACTCGGCAAATAGCTCGACATATAGATCTTCGGGTGCTGTGTGACATGAGTGGCACAACCAATCCGAATTGTGAACATTAAAGTCATCAGCAAACACGATTTCACTTCACGGATATGACTCCAAAATAGAAGCAATCAAATTAGAAAGGGAATCTAACTTTTTTATAACGGCAGAACAGTCTATGGAGCGCCTAGGCCGATTTTTTCGCATCCACTCATGTTGTGTGTGTTATATTTGTACATGAATGGAAGGGACCTACAGTTTAATGCCGAATCCGAACGGCGAAGTGAAAAGCTTTTCATAAGCAGTTTTTACTCTTGTAGGTTTGCCATTGCCTGCCAAGAGGTGGTGCCGTGTAGAAAATTTATTTTTTCTCCTTTTTTTGATTTTGCCTGTGCTGAGATTCGACCCTGGACACTCTGCGTAGCAGTTCAACGCACTACTACTACGCCACAGCGACCACAGGGAATCTTACTTATTAAAAGTAAAATCCCTATCAGAATTCGGGCTTCTATATAGAAAACAGAAGAGCAAATGAGACTGGATGCTGAATTTAACCCACATGGAGCTTAAGTCAGCATCCGTCATATGAAGTTGTTGCTGGCACTGTAAGCGACATCCTTATTAATAAAAAGGGTAAGACCATGGGGGGAGAGAATAATGGCACCAGCCGATATCCCGTCACATGAAAATCCAGTGGATCTGCACCCTCACATACCTGAGTCTCACCTAGTGCCATTATATGGGGTTTATGGGCGTTTATAAATGCATATACAGAAAAAAAAAAATCGATCTGAGTCCGCGAATGTTGCAAAAAGATATACTAATATTCCCCGACATTTATAAGCCTAGACAAAATTAAAACAATACAAGAGGCAGGGAATGCAATCACAAGACACCGATAAAGAGATGGACAGCCATTGTGGCAAGTCTACAATGAACTTCAGTTTATCAATGCCGACTATGACCGCATGTAGCGCCAACGAAAGGGATAGGAGTGATAAGGAAAAGGTATCAACAGCAAAACCGGTCTGCTGCGCGACAGTGGATGCTGTTTTGTTGTTGTTGACTGGTTATTGATTCCGTTATGTACACGTATTATTTTTAGTTGGTTTTATGTATTTATTATTTTATTAATTAATGTGCACTCTCGGCGTGAATTGTAATACGTAGATTTTGTGCACCATATTCGACGGAAACATAGGACAACATATACGACAAGAAAGAAAGTAAAGCAATTTACTCGAGTAAAAACAAATTGACCTTGAAGAGGTGCATAGAACTGATAATAGAAGTTGAAAATCAAATGGGCTGAGAAAATCAATGATCCATAGGAAATAATAGGTAACCCACCGAAAAGCTTGAATTCCCGATAAATAGAAAACTAAGAAATTAATTTTTATTTAAAATGCATACGTAAAATATGTATAATCAATTCCCTACTCCCTAATATTTTTATAAATACCAAAAAATAACTACAAAAAAAAACATTTTTAATTAAGATTTTCACAAAATTTCGACTTTGATAGTAAATAGATCTCTCTTCCGATTCGATCCATTCGTCGAGCTACTTTTGCATGTTTTCATGTGAAATGAATCGCTCTCCGGAAAGAGGCAACTACATAGAGAGAAACAGATGGAAATTTCTATTGCTGGCCAATATGACAGGTGTGCAAGATTTCTCATTTTAGTCTTTTCAACTTGTAATGAGATTTGCGTTCTATTGATGCGTTCTTCTATTGATATTTTTAATTAAATTCAAGTACAGTTTTATTGCGAAAATTCGAGAGCTACATATTTGAGCAGAATCAACCGTTCATATATAATGATAAAGAATGACTGGCACAATTACAAAAGAGGTATTATGTTAGAATAACGTAAAACCGTTACTCTTATCGTTAAGTTTACAGGGTATTAGATAATTTGGATTTTACTTTTATCAAGTCTATTAAATATTGAAGTTGACGAACTTAGTTGAGTATAATATTTATAATTAAAATTTTTTTGGATATATATAATGTATTTTGTCTAAACAAACTATTTTTTTTTCGGTTTTCCAGCATGGGGCCTGGTGTTGTCGTGTAGATTTGTATTGTCGTGTTCAGGTTTTCACACCTATCGTTCCATTGTGGCCATTTTTCAATTGGGTGGTAGCCTTACGCAACATATATTTCTAGTATGGCTTACACTTTTCAACTTTTTTTAATGATAATGTCTCATACGAAAATATTTTTAGTTAAAAAATACATTAATTATTGTGTTTTTTATTGAAAACAAATTTTTATATGAAATATCAAAATGTAGAAAAGTCGCCAAAACCTTATAAAAGTTTTCGGTGTTTTCAATAAAAAAGTTTGAATATTTATATGGGAATGTCTATGGGGAATTTTGTTTTAACCGTAATATTTTCGATGGAAAAAATTTTAAAAACGGAAGTCAATAAATTGATTTTAAATCCAGGAAAGGGTTAAAGCTTTCAAATCAACATTGGTGCATTAAACGGACTATTACGAAAGGCACAAAAGCTTTTTTATAGTAACAGATATAAGCGTTAGGGTTTCATAACGCTTTACCTACACCCAACCTTTAGGCAGCTTTGCCTGTTAGCAAGCTAATTAGATTTTATTACAATTTTTACTAAATAAAGATGTTATTTATACATAATTAAGAAAAAATATAAAAATATTGCAATTTTTTTGCGTTTCTATTGTTAATTCTAATTTTAAAAACTACACTATATTGACATATCGTCGTCTGTGAATTTAAATGTCGTATGTGGGTCTTGATTTGAAAGCGGAATTGACGTACAAACTCAAAAATATAAAACTGAAAAGCCAAATATTAGTTGTTTTTTTTTTATATTTATTTATTTATTTTTTTATTGAAATGTTTATTATGTTATTCACATTTCATTACACTATAACTAGTTCTTAAGACTAACAAGTAGTTTGGATGTAAAAGGATATAATTATAATGTTATTCTAAGCTGTTTTCATTAAATCACTTAGTTTAGATTATGTTCTTAACAAATCTAAGGGCCTCGTCCGCTTTAGCGTTCTTATTCGTCGTTCTGTAACAAGTAACTTTGATGCTTTCTCGTTAACATTTTGACTGAGCCTCTTCTTGTGGTTTGTGGCGTGTTTTTCGATTTCACTTCTAAAAGTGGTTATGTTCAGGTCTCGGTGAAGAGCTTCACTTCTAATGAACCATGGAGCATCTACAATGTATCGGAGAGCTTTATTGTGGAAGCGTTGTATTATGTCAATATTTGTTTTGCTGGCGCAACCCCAAAGTTGACAACCATACGTCCATGCTGGTTTTAATACTTGGTTGTATAGCATTAGTTTATTTCGTCTAGATAGTACTGAATTTCTACCAATAAGCCAATTAAGTTTTTTTTAGTTTGATATCCAGCTCTTTTCGTTTTTTCTTTATGTGCTCCTTCCAGCGCAATTTCGCATCAAGATTTATACCTAGGTATTTTGCATAAAGTATTAGAGTATGGTATCTGAGAATTAAAAATTTGTATTGAATGATGTTGTATTTGTTTTGTAGTGAAGTCCACATGAATTGATTTTGTATTGTTAAGCTTGATTTGCCAAATTTTAGTCCAATTTGCGACGCAGTTTACAGCTTCTTGCAGTTTTTCCGTTGATTCCTTTGCTGTATCGCCCGTAGCTAAGATTGCCGTATCATCAGCAAAAGTAGCTATTGTAGCATTTTGTGGTTGTGGTAAATCAAATGTATATAACAAGTAAAGAACTGGGCCAAGGATGCTTCCTTGTGGTACTCCGGCCTTTATTTGCTTTAAATTTGAGAAGCTATCATCTTGTTTTACATGGAAGTAACGCTGGGTTAAGTACGACTCAGTAAGATCGCAGACTGATTGTGGTAAAATCTTATTTATTTTTCGAGTGTATCCCTCATGCGAAACCTTGTCGAAACCTTGGGCAACATCAAGGAATACGGCAGAGCAGAGTTGATTTTTTTCTATTATATCTTTAATTATATCGCTTATTCTGTGTACTTTTTTTTTCGCTTATCGCGAAAACCAAAGTGGTGAGTGGGTATAATATTTTTGGTTTCAATTATGAGTTTTATTCTTTTTAGTAACAACTTTTCGAAGAGTTTTGAAATTATTGGGAGCAATGATATTGGCCTGTATGATAACACTCTTCACAGCTCTTTGCCTAGTTTGGGTATCATAATCACCTCGGCTATTTTCCAGAGACATGGAACGTATTTTAGCCTGATTGTTGCGTTAAACAGGTTTGTTAACTTTTGGATGCCCTTTGTGGGAATTCTTTGAGTACCTCTGCTGTGATAAGATCAAACCCTGGCCCTTTTTTTGTTTTCAAATTCGTTTTAATCTCATTAGCGACCTCTCTTACAGTTGTAATTGGTATACTACCCTGAAGGTTTTGATAGTTTGTTGAGGGCTGCTGCGCATGGTAAGGTGTAAAAGTGGTTTCTAGGTGATTGGCAAAAACATTAGCCTTACTCCTGGCCCATTGGCCGTTTGCATTTCTAATTGGAGAAGCTTGTTGTATTGGTCTTTTTAAATATGTTGTGCTCTTCCATAGAGAATAATCGGTATATTTATCGTCAGTCAGTTCTCGTAAATATCGGTTCATTGTATCATTTTGACTTGTTTTATTGTACGACTAAGCTGCTGATTTACTCTGTTCAGGATTTTATTGTCTATCGGTGATCTAGTAGTTTGCCACTTCTTTCGAAGTTGTCTTTTCTATGAGATCAGGTTTTTAATTTCTCTAGGATAGTTATAGTGTTTTTCTCTTTAATGTTGGGGTAGAACCCCATGCTGCGTTTTGTATATTTAGTGTGAAGTTTCATACGTCTTCCAAGTTAAGTTCCAAGTTCTTCAGTTGTTTTTAGTGAGACAATCAAATTTATACTTTCGTTCAGAAGGTGTCTAAAACATTCCCAGTCTGTATGTTTTTTACTAAGTGTTGGACATTTTTCTCTCAGTTTAATTTCTTCGTTAATGGCTAAGTACTTAGATTGGAGAATGATTAGAATTTAAGTCTGTACCTTTATCTATATGCAGGAAGTTTTTAAATATTTTATTTAGTATGAAAAAATCTATTAAATCTGGTATTTTGGAATTATCCGTAGTCCAATATAGAGATGAAGCTGCAACCAGTATTTTTAGCTGCTTTATAAAGTTATTTTCCTTTACATGACGACCTGACCCAATTAGTGACCTAACCGACACACATTATGTGTATCGCAGGGCAATCCCAAAACATCCTTGAACTATTTCTTACTTCTCATCATGACACATATGTTAGTGGTCGCTGTAGCGTAGCGGTACTGCGTTGGACTGTTAAGCAGAGTGCCATGGGTTCAAATCTCGGCACAGCCAACAACAAAAAATAAATAAAAAAAATAAAAAATAAAAATAAAAAAAAACAATAAAAATATATATAAATGAAATTAAAAAAAAAGAAAAAAAGAAAGCACCAACATAAAAATTTATACACGGCACCCCCTCTTGGCAGGCAATGGCAAACCTACTAGAGTAAAAATTGCCTATGAAAAGCTTTTCACTTCACCGTTCGGATTCGGCATAAAACTGTAGGTCTCTTCCATTCATGTATAAATATAACACGCACAACATGAGTGGATGCGAAAAGCTCGGCCTTTGGCGCTACATGCTAGTCGACACTGATAAACTCAAGTTCATTGTGGCACTTGCCACAATGGCTGTCTATCTCTTTATCGGTGTCCTGTGGGATTGTATTCCCTCTTCAATCTTCCTCCTACCTATCAATCTTCCTTCCATTCAACACAATGCTCTGCATTCATAGGGGTACACCCTGCGTGTTGAAAGAATCAATAAAAATAAATAAAAAAAATGTGTCCACGCACCTCTTGGAAACTCGGACCGCTGTACCATTTTAGCATCCTTTCCGTATTCTCGCATCCACAACCCTTCGACGATAGCTCCAAAGCAATTAACGTCTTTACGAAAAGGCAAATTGGAATAGTCTCAATAATTATTTTTGGAAATTTTAATTGGAAATTGGGTTTTACCGGTAAAAACATAGAATCCAGTGCTGAAATGGTAGAAGAAATAATTTTATTAGGAATGCGGTCTTATTCCTAATAAAACGATTAGCGTTAAAACTAAAGACAATGCATGGTTTAATGCGACTAGCAGACAAGCAATCAGGTCCAAAGAGGTCGCTTTCAGGAACTGGCAATCTAACGAGAATGCCAATACTGAACAGTTGCGTAAACAGGAAATAAATCGCTGTAATGCCACTCTAAAGCGCGAAAAGTTTCTACACGAACAGCGCCTGAGGCACAAAGTCTTACAATTCCATAGGGGTGGCAAGCGCATTTAGTCATTTGTAAAGAGAGTAAAGAACCAAACGACTTCGTAAATTCCAACTCTTTTTACGCCTCGTCACTAGCTCGGTTGATAAAGCGAACCTTTTAGCTAACATTTTCGCAGAGAATTCTTCTCTGCCAGCTAGCGATCAACCATTGCCTGTTATCGAATCTGTATCTTGTGCTATGCCTGACATACATTTTCGAAATCGAGTAGTTAAAAGAGTTCTTGCAAATCTTAAAATAAACAAGGCTTCGGGACCCGATGGCATTCCAGCCCATGTATTGCGACCTTGTGCGACAACACGGGCGCGACCGCTGCGCAAACTTTATAACATTTCATACTTACTTAACTGGCGCTACAACCGATGATCGGTCTTGGCCGCCTCCACAAAGCTTCGCCAGTCACTTCTGCTATGCGCGCGCTGGTGCCAGTTGATAAGGCCAAGTGCAGTCAGGTTGCCCTGCACCTGGTCTTTCCAACGGAGATTAGGACGTCCCCTTCTTCGTGATCCTCCACCGTGGTTCGAATAAAACACCTTTCTAGCCGGAGCGCTTTCTTCCATTCGCTCAACATGACCCAGCCAGCGAAGCCGCTGGAGTTTTATACGCTTGACTATGTCAGTGTCGGCGTACAGCTCATACAGCTCATCGTTCCATCTTATTCGATACACGTCGTCCACGCATACTGGACCGTAGATCTTACGGAGTATCTTCCTCTCGAATGCTCCTAACAGTCTCTCATCATTGATGGTCAATGTCCACGTCTCTGCGCCATACATTAGGACGGGAAGGATGAGGGACTTATAGAGCGTTATTTTCGTCGTTCGAGAGAGGGCTCTACTTCTCAATTGCCTACTGAGCCCGTAGTAACACCTGTTGGCAAGAGTTAGTCTCCGCTTGATCTCAAGGCTGACATTATTGTTGGTGTTTATGCTGGATCCTAGATAAACGAAATCCTTGACGACTTCAAAAGTGTAGTTGTCAACAGTGACATTTTGTCCAAGACGCCGTGACTCTTTGTTTGTTGACACAAGGTATTTCGTTTTGTCCTCGTTCACCACTAGACCCACACGACGAGACTCCCTTTCCAGGTTGGAGAATGCTGCACTGACTGCTCGAGCGTTTTTGCCAATGATGTCAATATCATCAGCGTATGCTAGCAGCATGACACTCTTGTAGAAGATAGTGCCAGAGATGTCGATGTTCGCAGCTCGAATTATTTTCTCCAGCATTAGGTTAAAGAAGTCGCACGATAGGGAGTCACCTTGTCTGAAACCTCTTTTGGTATCAAATGGTGCGGAGAGGTCTGTCCCAATTTTCACTGCGCTGGTGGTGTTGGTCAGTGTCATTTTGCAAAGACGAATGAGCTTTGCAGGGATACCAAAATCAGATATTGCGGCGTACAAGTGATCCCTAATCGTGCTGTCGAAGGCGGCTTTATAATCGACAAATAGATGATGGGTGTCGATCTGTTTTTCTCGGGTCTTTTCCAGGATTTGGCGTAGTGTGAATATCTGGTCGATGGTGGATTTACCAGGCCTGAAGCCACACTGATAAGGTCCAATCAGTTTGTTGACGATGGGCTTCAGTCTTTCGCACAGTACGCTCGATAGAACCTTATATGCAATATTAAGAAGGCTGATCCCACGGTAGTTGGCGCAGATCGTGGAATCACCCTTCTTATGGATTGGGCAGAGTACGCTGAGATTCCAATCACTTGGCATGTTTTCATCTGACCATATTCGGCATAGAAGCTCATGCATGCGTTTTTTGAGCTCTTCGCCTCCGGTCTTAAACAACTCAGCAGGCAGGCCATCTGCACCTGCAGCCTTATTGTTTTTCAGCCGAGTAATGGCTGTTAAGACCTCCTCATAGTCAGGCGGCGGTACTTCAACGCCGTCAGTGATTGGGGTTTCCGGAGTGGGTTCCGCAGTGGCGGGATTATTGCCGTCTTCGCCATTAAGCAGCTGCGAAAAGTGCTCCCTCCATAATCTCATTATGCCCTGGATATCTGTCACCAGATTTCCATCTTCATCCTTGCAGGAAGAGGCCCCGGTCTTCAAACCAAGAGTCAGGCGTCTTATTCTTTCAAAGAATTTTCGGACCTCGTTCCTGTCCCGCAACATTTCGATATCATTGAACTCGCGTCTTTCTTCATCTCTTTTCTTGCGCCTGAAAAGACGTTTCTCCTCCCTCCTCAACTTTCTGTATCGCTCCTTAGCAGCTCGCGTTGCAACTGACTGCAGGGTGGCTCTGTAGACTGTGTTTTTTGCTTCAGTAGCATCGCGACACTCTTGGTCGTACCACATATTTCTCCGTCGACGGTGGTAGCCTAGCACCTCTTCGGCAGCCGTACGCATAGAGCGGGAAATGTGCGTCCACTGTGCGCATATATCATCAAGTTGAGGGGTGTTTTGCGAAAGGAGAAGTGCAAGTTGGTTGGCAAAGACTTTGGCTGTCTGTTGTGATTGCAGCTTTTCGACATCCAGCTTTCTCTTTGTACCTATCCGTACGCGATTTGCTACACATATACGTGTGCAGACCTTGGCTGCAACCAAGTAGTGGTCTGAGTCGATGTTTGCACCACGTATTGTGCGTACGTCTAGTACATTGGAAGCGTGCCTTCCGTCGATCACAACGTGATCAATTTGGTTTCGTGTGTTTTGATCAGGACAGCCAAGTGGCCTTATGGATATCCTTATGTTGGAATCTGGTGCTACTAACTGTCATGTTTCGTGCCGCGGCGAAGTCGATCAGTCTCATACCGTTATCGGTGGCTTCGTCGTGGAGACTGAATTTTCCGATCGTCGGACCAAAGAGACTCTCCTTGCCCACCTTGGCATTAAAGTCGCCTAACACGATTTTAACATCGTGGCGGGGGCAATGCTCATAAGCTTTGTCGAGGAGCTCGTAGAAGTCATCTTTGGTCGTTTCATCCTTCTCATCCGTCGGGGCATGGACACAAATTAGGCTGATGTTGAAGAATTTTGCCTTGATGCGGATAGTGGCTAGGCGCTCGTTCACCGCCGTGAACCTCGAGACTAGATGACGCAGTCTCTTCCCAACCACAAATCCAACACCAAATTCGTGTCTCGACGCATGACAGCTGTAGTAGATATCACAGGATGCTCTTTTGGAGCAACCCTGTCCCGTCCATCGCATTTCCTGTACAGCGGTGATGTCAGCTCTATATTTTTGGAGGACATCCACCAGCTGGATAGAGGCACCTTCCCTGTAGAGGGTTCGGACATTCCAGGTGCATATCCGTAAATCGTTGTCCTTTGGGCGTTTGCGGGAGTCGTCAACATTAGAGGGGTTCATTATCCGAGGCTTGTTTGGAGGTTTCATTGGAGGGTATTTTAACGTGGTGGGTTCCAAGCCCGACGCACAACCATTCATTCAAGGCCATGGAGAAGCCCGCCGCACACATTAGTTAACTCACTGACGGTTGTCAGATCGCTATCCAGGGGACGCCACGAGGAGGCTGTGTGTCGACTTGAAACGTAGAAGCGCAAGGATTGACCATGGACGCACCTGCGACTGTCACGAACTTTACCTTGTGTCCTACGCCCCAGGCATTTCAACACAACTGATGTATTTCCGTCTTGTTGGAAGGTTGCCAATGTCCAGACAGTTCCTAAAAAGGGCAAGACTACAGACTCTGCGAACTATCGTCCCATCGCAATCTGTTTTTCCAAAGTCATGGAAAGTGTAGTTAACTTCTACTTGATCAAATATCTTGAGCAAAACGAATTGCTTAATGACCGCCAATACGGTTTCCGTCGTAATCGCTCTATTTGCGATATCATGGAGGTCCTCACCGAGCACTGGCACCATAGTGTCCATGGCTTCGGTGAGAGCAAGGCGGTTGCTCTGGATATTTCAAAGACGTTTGATAGAGTGTGGCATAAAGCACTGGTGTTAAAACTGATTGCGCATGGGGTCGGCAGTAACTTCACATGGTGGACCACGAACTTTTTAAACGGCCGCTCTATCCGTGTTGTGATAGACGGCACTGTCGCGGAAGACATTGCCATTAATGTTGGAGTGCCGCAGGGTTCGGTCCTCTCCACTACCCTTTTTCTTGTCCATCATTAATGAAGACAAGGAAAAGGGTAGCGCAGAGGACCGAACCCTGCGGCACTCCAACATTTGTGTCATTAACGAAGAATCCCATTTACTCGTTTGCAGATGATAGCACCATTTGTCATTCATATGCCTGTTCAAAACGTCCTAACTCTTTGGAGATTGGAAGGAAGAGGCATGTTATGACTCACTCAATAAAGATCTCCAGTCAATTTCCGAGTGTGATCTCACGAATAGAGTTGAGTTTAGTGCGCGTAATACCCAAAGTTTTCTGTTGTCTCACAAACGAGGTTCCCAACACCCTATATGTGGGTGGGGTAGGTATTGCGGAGACAGTGACTCTTGATGTTCTGGGCACGTCCATCCAATGTAATGTTCGTTGGAATAAATACATTTTTGACGTGTCGAAAGAAGCAGCCAAGTGTCTCGGCTTTCTTAGGCGGTGTAAAATATATGCCACTCCGACTGATCTCCGCATGATCTACACCACCTATGAATATACTTTCTAAATTGGAGTTTAATTCGCACCTATGTACTGGAACTTCACGAAAGTAACTGAAGCTCGTGGACAGTATCCAACATCGAGCGATAAAGATAATATTAGAAATTCCAGTTCTATTGAATCCTTGGAACATCGTCGAAACGTGGCTTGCGTTCGTTACCTATCGTACCGCGCTTATTTGAAATAAGCTCCCTGCAAAAATGTTTCCCTATTTTTATAACCCTTGCAAATTTAAAGAAAACGCTCATAACTACTTATGGCTGCTTCTTCCTCAGACCTATCAATCTTTCTTCCAATCAACACAATGCTCTGCATTTATAGGGGAACCCACGGTAATTAAAAAAAAAAAAATTCTTGAATTAGTCGAGTAACATCACTAATATTCTTCCACCTTTTGAGTAGCAAACTGAATTTTCTTCCAATTCCAGCTACTTTTGCATGTGAATATGACTGGTGGGCAAGATTTCCTATTTTAGTCTTTCCAAGTATTTCTTCACCGGTTTTCCAGCATGGGGCCTGACGTTGTCGTGTAGCAACATAAGCTTTTCACACGGACCTATGGCATTTTCAATGCCAAAATTAAAAGTGTTACCCACTCCACGAACAAATGTTAGCCACTGCGGTTTTGAATCACAGACACACTTTGAAAACACTGGAAAAGCTGTTTCATTTAATAAGAGAATTGTTACAAGCGACTTCTTTGTAGAACGGTCAATAATTTATTCCCATAATACTATACTACAATAAAGTATTTTCATCTTTATTAAAAGGACAACAATTTACTGATATGCACCTGGAATGTCCGAAGCCTCTACAGGGAAGTTTCTTCTTATCCAGCTGGTGGATGTCTTCCAAAGATATAGAGCTGACATCACCGCTATATAGGAAATGCTATGGACGGGACAGCGTTGTTCCAAAAGAGCATCCTGTAATATACTACAGGATTTGTGGTTGGGAAGAGATTGCGTCACCTAGTCTCGAGGTTCACGCCTGTGAAGGAGCTCCTAGCCATTATCCGCATCAAGCTAACCGTCTTCAGTATCAAGGAGTGAAACGACCAAAGATGACTTCTACGAGCTCCTCTCTGCACACGAGCCAAAGTCTGCACACGGGTATGTGTAGCAAATCGGGTACGGATAGGTAAAAAAGAAAGCTGGATATTGAAAAGCTGTATGACGAGGTAATGGAGGGAGCACTTCTCGCAGCTGCTTAATGGCAATGACGGCAATAATCCCGCCACTGCTCTGGAGACCCCAATCACAGACGACGTTGAAGTACCGCCGCTTGACTATGAGGAGGTCTTAACAGTCATCGCTCTCTGTTGAAAAACAATAAGGTGCAAATAGCGTACCTGCTGAGTTATTTAAGACTGTAGCGCAGAGCTCACAAAAAGTATGCACGAGCTTCTATACAGAATATGGTCGGATGAAACCATGCCAAGTGATTTGAACTTTAGCGTACTCTACCCGAACATTAAGAAAGGTGATTCCTTGATCTACGCCAACTACCGTGGGAGCGTATTGTGCGAAATACTGAAGCCCATCGTGAACAAACTAATTAATATCTATTCGTCGATTATAAAGCCGCGGCATTTGATACCAAGTTTGATAAGAGGTTTCAGACAAAGTCACTTCCTATAGTGCGACTTCTTTCACCTTATGCTGGAAAAAATAATTCGAGCTGCGAACATCGACAAATCTGACACTATTTTCTACAAGAGCGTCATGGTGCTAGAATACGCTGATGATATTGACATCATTGGCACCAACGCGCGAGCAGTCAGTGCAGCATTCTCCAATCTGGAAAGGGAGTCGCGTTGAGTGGGTGTAGTGGTGAAGGAGGACAAAACGAAATATCAACAACCAAAGAGTCAATGCGTCTTGGACAAATTATGACTGTTGACAATTATGTGTACTTTTTAAGTCGTCAAGGATTTTTTGTACTTAGGATCCAGCATAAAACAATAATGTCAGTCTTGAGATCAAGTGGAGATTAACTTTACCTATCATCTTTAGATCCCTCATCCTTCCCATCCTAATGTATGGCGCTGAGACGGGGACATTGATGAGAAGCTGTTAGGATCGTTCAAGAGAGAGATAATTGTACTGTTTTTTTTTGTTCTCTGTGGAAATATAAATTTCTATTTGTTTCATCTTGATTTTGGTGTTTGTTTCGAGTTTGGTGATTTGTCGGACCTGGAACCACTGGGTGACATTGTTTAATTTTATCAAATTATTAATTTTTAATTTAATAACTTAGCTATTAATTTTTCATATTTTTCCCATTTAATTTAATGTGCAATCTTATATACATATATACATGCATACACACATAATAGTTTATCAGTGAAAGCGAGTTCTGTTCTCTTATTTTTGTATTCAAAATTTGTTTCCTCTATTTTTCGTATCTTTATTGTTTAAGCAACTCTCAACATTATATATATGGTATACATATTTATTCATATTTGCAAAAGGTAATTTGCATTTGCAGCTATTCCCAATCTTGTTTTATCCTCTTATAAATTTATATTTGCAAAAAGTACGGTTTACATGTATAGTGGTTCCCAAACGTTTTAATATGTTATTTTGCTTATTCTTTTTATACTGTTTTAACTTTAATAATAAAATAATGAGTTAAGTTTATCCAAATTGCACACTTAAGAATGAATCCGAGCGCCATGTGTCTTGCTGGCTTTGTGATGGCCTCGCTCATATTAAGTGTGCTAGTCTTTCTGGCAGAATTGAGGACATTATACATGAAGGGAGAGGTCTTCGGTGGTCTTGCATAAAGTGTAGATCAGCCGAAGTTGAAATAAGCAAAATGTTCAATACTACTAGGAAAGGATTTTTTTAGATTGGTAAAAAGTTGTCAGTACCCGTAGAAAAATTTTAAAAGTACGAAAATTAATTAACGATTTCAAGTGCCATGACGAGGATAATAATGTTGTGCTCCCAATTGAGAATCGATACAATTTACGCACTTATTTAATTCCTGCGGGTAAGAAAGCTATGCAATCTCTTACCCCGTCTAGTGCCATCGACGTTTCTCCAACATTATTGTCTTCTCCTTTGGCTATGAATCAATCTCCCATAGTTATTGATGAATTTCCAGCTATTCCCACTATTGCTATCTCAACTTCGACTGAAAGAAAAATTGTTCCTTCATCTATCACAGAATGTGCTCTGCCAGTTCCAAAAAAATTAACAGTAGTTGCACCCAAAAAACTGTTTTTATCTCTCGTTTTTCTAATGACACTACAGTCGATGACATAAACTTTCATATAAAATATAAAATTGAAATTGTTGACATTTCTTTTCTGAAGTTTAACTTCTCATATCAAAGAAATATTTCGTCTTTTAAAATTAGTATTCCGGCTGAGATGTTGGACAAAATCGTTGATATTAACTTCTGGCCAAAAGGTGCAATTGTGAAAGAGTTTGTTTATAAATCTAGGCTAGACTCAGAGATGGTTGCACTCATTCCTCATGTGAACCAAAAAAACTAGCTGGGATAAATGATTTTTTGAAAATAATATATCAAAATGTCAGAGGGTTAAATACAAAGTTCAAGAAACTATATCTTAAAAGTTTTACTTGTCATGCGTACATTTTATCTTTTACTGAAACTTGGCTGAAACCATCTATATATGATGCTGAAATTCTTTGTACTAGTTTTCAAATTTTTAGAAAATATCGCCTTCATAAACATGGCGGCGGTATTTTAATTGCCTTTCAGTCTTTATATCCATCTGAGGTTTACCCATTAGATTATTCTGTTGATATTGAATTCTTATGTACCCGCATAGGGATTGATAATAAAATTCAACTCATGATATTTATCTTAAGCATTCTTCTTTCTTGGCAACAATTTGCTCTAAAATGAGAACAACTGATTCGCTGATTGTTCTTGGTGATTTTACCATAATATGCCTAGTGTTACTTGGAACTTTTGTGAAGAATTTCGGCATCTTTATCCCTGCACTGCTATACTTACTTACTTACTTTTAACAGCCCATGGAGGGCCTAGGCCGAGCTTTTCGCATCCACTCATGTTATGCGTGTTATATTTGTACATGAATGGAAGGGACCTACAGTTTAATGCCGAATCCGAACGGCGAAGTGAAAAGATTTTCATAGCACTTTTTAATCTTGTAGGTTTGCCATTGCCTGTCAAGAGGTGGTGCCGTGTAGAAAAATTATTTTTTCCAATTTTTTTTTTTTATTTTGCCTGTGCCGAGGTTCGAACCCCGGACGCTCTGCGTAGCAGTCCAACGCATTACCACTACGCCACAGCGACCACTGCTATGCTTATAAAACACAATAATAACTTTTTGGATAAACCTTCTAAATTAAGTTTGTATCAGATTAATACCGTGAATGAAAAATTTTTGGAACTTGTTTATGTAGATGATGACTCAAAAATTTGCATTTCTCGTTCCCAACCCTAGGTTGCACCTGAGGATGGTCATCATCCTATCTTAGCATTATTCCTTGAATTACCTTAAAGTCTAAATATTGATATAAAAACTGCTAAATTGAAATACAGTTTTCAAAAAAAAACTAAAGGGTGATTTTTTAAGAGCTTGGTTTTTGAAAATTCAGAATAACACAGAAATTTTACAAAAATTAATGAAATTTTTATTTGGATCGAAGAATCAATTCCTGCCATTTACTTTTTAAAGATCATTTCACTTAAATGTTGCTCGCGGCTACTCTTCAAGTGGTCCATTCTGAACGTCTTCTCTGTTTCTCTGAAGGTTTCGGCACACTTTTTCACACATTTCGGCCGGAATCTCACCACTGTCTTCTTCATCTTCTTCTACGAATACTGGGTCCATTTGGTTCACAAAGGATTTAAGAAACTTAAAAAATCGGAAGTCGCAAGCTTTCAAAGCTTCTAAAAGAACTGACAGAAATATGGATTATTGTAACTATTCCTGTATACCTCATGAATATACATATAAAGCTGAATGTTATAGAAACTATTTAAATAGTATAAAAATTAAAATTCATCACGAACCTAAATCTTTTTATGACTTTGTTAATTCAAAACGTAAGTCCAGCGATTTTCCTCCATCTATGTGTCTTGATGATCTCTTTTCTAGTGGTGACACTATAATTGCAAACTTGTTTGCTGAATTTTTTCAAATTTACATATTCCACGTTTAGCTTCAATGATAAAGACTCTTACCCCTTCGCCATTGATTCTCTTAATACTATTTGTTTTCCAACCATAGATGCTCTAGATGTTCTTCACCACTTTAAATCTCTGGAGCAGCCATTTAAAACTGGGACCGATAATATTCTGAGTTGCATATTAAAAAATTATGCTGAACTTTTATATAAACCTCTTGCCATAATCTTTGACAAATGTTTAAAATCAGGTTCTTCACCACCTTAAATCTCTGGAGCAGCCATTTAAAACTGGGACGGATAATATTCTGAGTTGCATATTAAAAAATTATGCTGAACTTTTATATAAACCTCTTGCCATAATCTTTGACAAATGTTTAAAATCAGGTTATTTCCCTGTTTTTTGCAAAGAATCTTTTATTGTTCCTCTTCATAAAAATGGTGTTAAATCTAATATCTAAAATTATAGAGGTATTGCTAAATTAAGTGTGATACCTAAGCTATTTGACTTAATTGTTGCTACCCAAATTATGCACTCTGTTATAACATTGATCAACACATCGCAGCATAGGTTCCTTAAGGGTAGATCTACTACGACTAACCTTTAGAATCCACTACATGTGTAATGAATGGATTTATTTATAACCAAGAAATTGATGTTATATATTTTGATTTTAGCAAAGCATTAAAGTCAATCATGGCCTCCTTATTAAAAAACTAGGTTTGATTGGATTCCCGCCCTTGCTTTTGAGATGCATAGAGTCATATATATATACCTAACGTTTTAAAAACTTAAGTTCTTTTACAATTTTTATAAATAAATATCAAAGTCCGAAATTTAATTAACTGAATTGCATTTATTAGAGTGAGAAAAGTAAACCATAATTATTGGCAAAATTACTAACTTTCAGTATCTGCCGCAAATATTCACAATTAATTTTGTAAATACAAATTTCAATTAACATTTCTACCAGTACAATTTAAATTTTATTCATGACTGGTACTCTAGTGCCTGTAATGTACTAGTATTTACATACAAATAAAATAAAATAGAGGCACAATATTTATTATGAGAATATGGAGGAAAATAACACCAGCTTTAGAGGACAATTTCAGTCGGTAGCAATGTAAATTCTAAATTCCTCTCTCCATAGCTGTGGTTGCCACTCCACAGCAAGCGGGTACTGAGCATTTTAAACTTCTCATGTACCAGTCCCATTTCCACAAAAAAAGAGATCAGCTGATCACTTCCAAATGTGGGTGGGTTATAAAAATATGGGTTAATCGGTTATTAAACGTTAAAATATTCCCCAATGAACCCTCAAAATAAGCCTCGGAAATGGAACCCCCCTAATGTTCACGACTCCCGCAAACGCCCAAAGGACAACGATTTACAGATATGAGCCTGGAATGTCCGAACTTTCTACAGGGAAGGTGCCTCTATCCAGCTGGTGGATGTCCTCCAACGATATAGAGCTGACATCACCGCTATACAGGAAATACGATGGACGGGACAGGGTTGCTCCAGAAGAGCATCCTGTGATATCTTACAGCTGTCATGACTCGAGACACGAATTTGGTGTTCGATTTGTGGTTGGGAAGAGACTGTGTCATCTAGTCTCGAGGTTCACGCCCGGGAACGAGCGCCTAGCCACATCCGCATCAAGGCAAAACTCTTCAACATCAGCCTAATTTGTGCCCCTACTGATGAGAAGGATGAAACGACCAAAAATGATTTCTACAAGTTCCTCGACAAAACTTATGAGCATTGCCCCCGCCACCATATTAAAATCGTGTTAGACGACTTTATAGCCAAGGTGGGGAAGGATAGTCTCTTTGGTCCGACGATCGGAAAATTCAGTTTCCACGACGAAGCTACCGACAACGGTATGAGACTGATCGACTTCGCCGCCGCACGAAACATGACAGTTAGTAGCACTAGATTCCAATATATAGATGTCCATAAGGCCAAGTGGCCCCTGTCCCCTGATCAAAACACACGAAACCAGATTGATCATGTTATGATCGACGGAAGGCACACTTCCAATGTACTAGACGTACGCACAATAAGTGGTTCAAACATCGACTCAGACCACTACTTGGTTGCAGCCAAGGTCTGCACACGTATATGTGTATCAAATCGCGTAGGGATAGGTACAAAGAGAAAGCTGGGTGTCGAAAAGATGCAATCACAACAGACGGCAGAACTGTTCGTTAATAAAATCGCACTCCTCCTATCGCAAAACACCCAATTGCTCTCTTTGCGTACGGGTGCTAAAGAGGTGCTAGGCTACCACCGTCGATGGAGAAATATGTGGTACGACCAAGAGCGTCGCGATGCTACTGATGCTACTACGCTGTTTACAGATACACCTTTCAGTCAGTTACAACGCGAGCTGCTAATGAGCGATACAGAGAGTTGAGGAGGGGGGAGAATCGTATTTTCAGGAGAAAAGAGATGCAGAAAGACGTGAGTTTAATGATATCGAAATGTTACGGGACAGGAACGAAGTCCGGAAATTCTTTGAAAGAATAAGACGCCTGACTCATGGTTTGAAGACCGGGGCCTCTTCCTGCAAGGATGAAGACGGTAATCTGGTGACACTTGTCCAGGGCATAATGAGATTATGGAGGGAGTACTTTTGCGCAGCTGCTTAATGGCGATGACGGAAATAATCCCTCCACTGCGGAATCTACTTCGGAAACCCCAATCACTGACGGCGTTGAAGTACCCCGCCTAAATATGAGGAGGTCTTAACAGCCATTGCTCGGCAGAAAAACAATAAGGCTGCAGGCGCAGACGACCTTCTGCAGAGTTGTTTAAGACTGGAGGCGAAGAGCTCAAAAAACGCATGCATGAGCTTCTATGAAGAATGCCAAATCCTGGAAAAGACGCGAGAAAAACAGATTGACACCCACCATCTATTCGTCGATTATAAAGCCGCCTTCGACAGCACGATTAGGGATCACTTGTACACCGCAATGTCTGATTTTAGTATCCCTGCAAAGCTCATTCGTCTTTGCAAAATGACACTGACGGACACCACCAGCGCAGTGAAAATTGGGACAGACCTCTCCGCGTCATTTGATACCAAAAGAGGTTTCAGATAATGTGACTCCCTATCGTGCGACTACTTTAACCTTATACTGGAGAAAATAATTCGAGCTGCGAACATCGACATCTCTGGCACGAGTGCCATGCTGCTAGCATAAGCTGATGATATTAGCATCATTGGCACCAACGCTCCAGCATTCAGTGCAGCATTCTCTAACCTGGAAAGGAAGTCTCGTCGAGTGGTGAACGAGGACAAAAACGAAATACCTTGTCTCAACAAACAAAGAGCCACGGCGCCTTGGACAAAATGTTACTGCTGACAATTATACTTTTCAAGTAGTCAAGGATTTCGTTTACCTAGGATCCAGCATAAACACCAACAATAATGTCAGCCTTGAGATCAAGCGGAGACTAACTCTTGCCAACAGGTGTTACTACGAGCTCAGTAGGCAATTGAGAAGCAGAGCCCTCTCTCGACCGACGAAAATAACGCTCTATAAGTCCCTCATCCTTCCCGTCCTAATGTATGGCTGTATGAGCTGTATGAGCTGTACACCGACACTGACATAGTCAAGCGTATAAAAATCCAGCGGCTTCGCTGGCTGGATCATGTTGAGCGAATGGAAAAAAGTGCTCCGACTAGAAAGGCGTTTTATTCGAACCACGGTGGAGGAACATGCAGAAGAGGATATCCTAATCTCCGTTGGAAATACCAGGTTCAGGGCAACCTGACTGAACTTGGCCTTATCAACTGGCGCCAGCGCTCGCATAGCAGAGGCGACTGGCGAAGCTTTATACAGGCGGCCAAGACCGATTATCGGTAGTAGTGCCAGCTAAGTAAGTAAGTAATTCATCGAAAGCAACTATAAAACAGCAAACAGTTTGAAATTCTCTCAGGTCCTCCAAATCTCCAGACCTGAATTCTTTGGACAATTCTGGAAAACTTTGAAAGAACTTGAGGACTTTTGTGACTAATGACGGGAAAATTAATTATAACTTAATTAAGAGTCTGAGTGTAATAATGTGCACGCTCCTGAAGTTTTAAAGCAAGGTCAATCATTCCGTTGTATTTAGTATTAACACAATGGGCAAATTTGAAGTGCTTCCTAACGCAAAGCAACAACCGAATGCGCACGATCGCTAGCCACACGAAGAAGCTTATTGTATACTTGTGTCGACGTCGTGCAAGAAGCATTTTGTTGGCTTTACATGCGTGTTAAGTTATTTGAAAATGTGACCATCGCTGATTTACTTTATAAAATATTCTAAAAGTGTATTCAGCTCTATTTATAATGGTAGTAGGAAAAGCGCGAACTATATATCTATGGCAATAAGAATGAGCCACTTACGTCGATATAAGCGAAAATTGAGTTACCATATAGGTACTACTCCTAATATTTCACTACTTACTTTTCGTTATACGTATTTTAGAATTCAAGTTATATTATTTTGAACAATATTTTACAGTCACATCACGGCATCAACTTAAAACAGCGATTTACTTAAAATTATATTTTTAGACATTAGCTACTCTGCCCAATGGCCACAGATATATGTATAATACGTATATATGTATGAATACACACATATACCTATGTACACAAATGTATAAATATGAGTACAAAAATATACACATGCATCTTAATGTACCCGACATATGTAAACAATATGTATAAATATATGTATGTACATATATACATTACAAAAGCCCAGCCGAATTTTTAATTATACTGTTTTTGTTGCAGCTTTCTTTCACCTTTTTCTGCATATTTAACTTGTAGTTGCTAGTGTTGATATCGTTGAATTCATATTTCTTACTTCTCACTATCATATTTCTCACCATTCAATGAACGAAAGCATTACCACCTTTTCGCTTTTACCACATTAATTTGCTCTCATCACAAATTTTCTTCATTAATGTTACATACATATGTACATACAAACACTTTTGTAACTGAATATTGTTTTCAACCTTAACCAATATTTGTCTAAAAATCTAACCTGATTAGCTATGTATGGATATAAGTAAATACATATGAAGAGGCACTAGCGGCTTTAGAGGTTGTTCAAGGGAGTTTTTCAGGTATCTTCGTTCCATTAAAATGTATCCATTTGGATCTTCTAATTAAAAAATTATTCTTTCAAAAGAAGAATTAATCTTAACTTAATTTTTAATTTATTTTTTATATTACACTTTTACATCTTTTAGTTCCGAAATTTTGGATTGACTTAACCTGATGGGATTGAAACTTTAAAAAAAAAAAAATTAAAAAAAAGCCAAACATAGTATTTTAGAATCATTTCGCTCATTTCGAATCATTCTGCTGATTAAAAATCAGTCAGTATCTTTGACATGTCTGGTGTACAGGGTATTAGTTTTGATCTAGTAACGGTTATTTATAACGCCCGCAATTATATACAATCATATGATCTTAGTACATAGCCGAGCCGATTTGACCATGTCCGTATGTTTGTGGACACGATAACTCGAGTAAAAGTTAAGCAATCTTCACTAAACTTGGCACATTCATTTTTTACTATCAGGAAGAAGTCGGCGTGGTCTTTCCCTTATAAGGAAATTTTCAAAGAGTGATATTGAAGGAAGTTTTAAAGCGATTTGGACAAAATTCGATACACAACAAATATATGAAATAGTCTCTTAAACAACTATTGTACCAATTTTCACCATAGGGCAAAAGCTAAGCCTACTCCCCATACAAGTTAATGGAAATATGGTAGTGAAGCAAATTGAACCAAATTCGGTATACAGGGTTCAAATAGCTTCAAAAACAACTTATTTGAAAATTATCATCATTAGGCAATAACCACGCTTACCTTCAGTACGAGTGATATCTTCAAAGAACAATGTATCATGTATATGATACAGATACAACAAAATTTATCATAGTGAGTTAGGCTCATAAAAAAAAATATTTCTTGGATATAAAGTCCGGACGCAACCGAATTTTACTTTTCGACTAGTTTTTTCTGATACTTAATACCTTTGTTCTCGTAATAATTTTATTTATAAACATCCGCATAACACACGGATCGGTGACCGACGCAACCACTTTACACGAAAATATGTAATGAATATCCAAAGAGGCATTCTTTACAACTATAGATATAAAATCATCAGTCTGTTTATTGATTTATTATGATAAGTAAGTTTGTTTTGATGTATTCCAGAGAATCGGAAATGTTGAATAGATTATAATGTTCATTAAAATCTCTACATATTCCACGAAAGGGATCATTTTGAGCATAGTTTATTCTGCATATGCTAAGTTTAATAGGAATAAAATAACGTGAGCTTCTACAGGGTATATTAAAGTTTAATTCGTTTAGATGATCAATTGACATTCCGAAGGTTCACAGGGAATGTTATATTCAGCATTTTTCTTCTGCTTATCAATGTCGGTAGATTAATAAGTTTCAACCGATGTTCATTCGGTGGAAGCTTCAAAAGAGGATTCCAACAAAAACTCCTTGGTGCAAAAATAAGAAATTGTTTTTGAACCGTCTCAGTTTTACTTACTTATATATAGCAGTTATATTGAGGATTCCAGACAGGAGATGCATACTCAAGAATGGGTCTAACAAGTGACCAGCGTTTAAACAAATCCTAAAGAACACACAAGCTAATATGTAAGTTAAAACTTAATTTGGAGTTTATTGTCACACCCAAATCAACAAATATCGATACATGATTCAGAGTCCGATCCTGTAAAGAGTATTTAGCATTTCCTTTTAAATGTCATAAACTTACATTTATCCAGATTAAGTAACAACAAGTTTAATCGGCACCATTTTGAAAAATTATCAACAGCTCCTTGCAGAAGTTTTTGTTGGATTATAAAGTTGTAAGATAAGAACAACTTTACATCATCAGCATACATTATAATTTTGTAAGTTCGAATAACAGATTGCCAATCATTAATAAACATAATAAATAATATAGGTCGGAGATGGCTCCGTTGAAAAACCAAGGAAGTAACAGCAATGCTTTTTGGTACGGCATTTCGGAAAATCTACTTTTGTTTTCTGTTAGTGATATATGACTCTATCCATCTCAAAAGCAAGGACGGAAATCCAAGAAAACCTAGTTTTTTAATAAGAAGGCAATGATTGACTTTATCAAATACTTTATCAGTTTCTTGGTTATTAATAAATCCATTCATTACACATGTAGTGAATTCTAAAAGGTTAGTCGTAGTAGATATCCCCTTAAGGAACCTATGCTGCGATGTGTTGATCAATGTTATAACAGAGTGCATAATTTGCGTAGCAACAATTAATTCAAATAGCTTAGGTATCACACTTAATTTAGCAATACCTCTATAATTTTAGATATTATATTTAACACCATTTTTATGAAGAGGAACAATAAAAGATTCTTTGCAAAAAACAGGGAAATAACCTGATTTTAAACATTTGTCAAAGATTATGGCAAGAGGTTTATATAAAAGTTCAGCATAATTTATTAATATGCAACTCAGAATATTATCGGTCCCAGTTTTAAATGGCTGCTCCAGCGATTTAAGGTGGTGAAGAACATCTAGAGCATCTATGGTTGGAAAACAAACAGTATTAAGAGAATCAATGGCGAAGGGGTAAGAGTCATTATCATTGAAGCTAAACGTGGAATATGTAAATTTGAAAAAATTCAGCAAACAAGTTCGCAATTATAGTGTTATCACTAGAAACAAGATCATCAAGACACAGAGATGGAGGGAAATCGCTGGCCTTACGTTTTGAATTAACAAAGTCATAAAAAGATTTAGGTTCGTGATGAATTTTAATTTTTATACTATTTAAATAGTTTCTATAACATTCTTTATATATATTCATGAGGTATACGGGAATAGTTACAATAATCCATATTTCTTTCAGTTCTTTTATAAGTTTTGAAAGCTTGCGACTTCCGATTTTTTAAGTTTCTTAAATCCTTTGTGAACCAAATGGACCCAGTATTCGTAAAAGAAGTTTTAACTTTAGGTACATATTATACAAAATATTATTAAATAGAGATACGCAGCTGTCAATGTTCAGATTATCTAACGTCCAAGAGGTAACAGAAAGATAATCAACGAGTTTATAATGATTTTTTTGCTACTTGGTTTTTGAGGTTTATATTTCTGACAGTTCACGCGTGATTCTTGACATGTGTCAAAGTAAAAAATGCTCATTTTGGTTTGCCACTTCATAATGAATAGACTTACGCCTGAACAACGTTTGCAAATTATTGAAATTTATTATCAAAATTCGAGCTCTGTGAAAAATGTGTTTATCGCATAATTGTCTTCAGTGACGAGGCTCATTTTTGGCTCAATGCATACGTGAGTAAGCACAACTGCCGTATTTGGAGTGAAAATCAGCCAGAGGCAATTCAGGAGCTACTACTGCATCCCGAGAAATGCACTGTTTGGTGTGGTTTATGGGCACGCGGCATCATTGGGCCGTACTTCTTCCAAGACGACGAAGGCCACAACGCTACGGTCAATGGAGAAAGGTAACAGAGTTCTTTTTGCCGAAAATGCAAGAATTGCACTCGGCCGACATGGGTTTCCAACAGGACGGTACCACATGCCAAACTGCAGGCGAAACCATGCATCACTTGAGAGGCGAATTTGGTGAGCAGTTAATATCACGTCAATTGGCCACCAAGATCGTGTGATTTGACTCCGTTAGACTATTTTTTGTGGGGCAATGTTAAGTCTCTTGTCTATATGGACAAGCACGGACAAACACGATTACTGCTTTGGAAGTTAACATTGAACGCGTCAGTGGTGAGATTCCGGCCAAAATGTGTGAAAAAGTGTGCCGAAACCTTCAGAGAAACAGAGAAGACGTTCAGAATGGACCACTTGAAGAGTAGCCGCGGGCAACATTTAAGTGAAATGATCTTTAAAAAGTAAATGGCAGGAATTGATTTTTCGATCCAAATAAAAATTTTATTCACTTTTGTAAAATTTCTGTGTTATTCTGAATTTTCAAAAACCAAGCTCTTAAAAAATCACCCTTTAGTTAGTTTTTTGAAAACAGTATTTCAATTTAGCAGTTTTAATATCAATATTTAGATTATGAGGTCCAATAGTATATCAATATTTAGAAGGGTCCAATAGTGAACTAAATATTTAATTTAAAATTTTCACAATCTGTAATATAAATTATTTAAAATTAATAATAAGGCTAGTCCAAAATGTGTCAAATTGACACAAACACCGAAATCGGGTTAAAAGTTGTCTGCGAATTATGTTGAAATAATATATGTATCTATTATTTATTTGGATTTCTTGAGTGTGACTAAATACTTATGTAATTGAGACTTAAGAAGGCGAGGGTGAGTGGCCTCTTGCATACGTCTGTGGGCCAGAGCTAAGAGAATTCCGAATACTTTTATTTAAGCCAAATGCAAATTACCATAGTACATTGTTTAAATAAATTTATTAGTTAACTACTGAAAATTTAAACGTAAATAATATATGTACGATGGTTCGAAAGCCGTTTAATCTCGAATACTTTTGTTGAGCACTGAATGTGTGTGCGTACAGACCATTAAATAGATTATTTTTGTTTAGTTACTTATAACAATGGAAGCAGAAACGAGAGAGAAAGAATTTGTTTATTTGATACTTATCGTATCGTATCGAGATACGAAGTGATGTGTACACTGTAAGTTTTTCACTTTCAACTAATATAACTAAACCATGACATATTTCGTATTCTCTTTTTACTAACTTAACCCTACACAAATTTTTTTTTTCCACTTCAAATTATTTATATAGTGATTGTAATTATAAGTAGAAAAAAAAACACAATTTATACACTTTTTTAATTTTTTGTATTCTTAATTATTTTAATGGCCGAAAATATTTGACCTGTTTCACGTAATTCTAACTTACATGCTCACAATTTTTATTTTTTGTAATTATATTGAATTGAAAAGAAACCAATATCGTTTTCAAAAGAAACCAACACAATTACTTTAATTTTTAATAGAAAAAACAAATCATCGACAATAGCATAATAATTAAATTAAATATAATGATGAAAGAAAAATAAGAACTGTAAATTGTTAAAAATGAAACGCACGCGCGCTTAGCTTCAGCCGCGTTTATTCAGCCACATAAACCTGTACTGCACTAGCAACATGTTTGACTAGGAATTGAGTTAAAAATGTACGGAATCCACCTCGTTTCACCTCACACACACCAATACAAATTCTGCTTACTTTCTTGCTCAGTTTTAAAATATTAACGTAGACGCTCGGGTAAATATAACTACAACAATAGTAACAGAAAAGGAACAACAAGAATACATATTTTATAAGTTGGTTAAGAGATTGCAACAACAAATTCAAGAAACTGAACAACAACCACTACTGAGCCTGCCAATATGCAATACGGTGCTTTTCGACTTTACAAAAAGAAAATCAAGATAAAGATGTAGAAATATAATAGCTGTAGAGTTGGTAAAATTCTCAATAGCATATTTTCATATTTTCGGCCTAAGTTTTAAAATACTTTAAAGTCGGTTTTTAGCATTAGAGTTGTGTGCAAAATATCGTCTTTTTCAACAGTATTTTTAGCTTCACATAAGCGGAAAAGCGTTCTTTTGCCTATGATCGATTCATCTATTCAACAGTAACCACTTTACCCAGCGAAAGAAATAGAATACATTTACGAATGTAACTCCTATTCAACTAAAGTCGTTTATAATTTACAATATTGAAGAAAAATTTACGGTGTTTTTAGGACTTATAGACTTTTAAGTACATCATGACGACATCGATGGATGGATGTGAAGAAGACCGAGAACCTGACCTACGTGCAGGACAGTTCCTCAAGCACTCAGGATATGTAGCCTATTGTACTTAAGGACTAGGAAAAGAAGAAGGGGTGACAGCAAGTAAGGGGTTAGAGAAAAAGAGGGGGGAAAGTCGAAAAAGGGGTTATAGGGGGCCTACGTTCTCTTCCCCAAATTTTCCGGATTCTCTCACAAATCTCAGAAGGTCGCAGAAGGGGAAGGAGTGAACTTTGTCCATTCCTGTGGCATCGAAACCCAAAATGCGCTATCTCGTTCTGGCAAGGGCTGGACATGTGCTGAGAAAATGAGTGATGCCGATGGTGGTCATATGTTGGCCCCATGGATTATGTCCTGTGATGAGTCCCACCATCCGGCGAAGGTCCTTCCTTCCTAGTTTAAGAAGGAATGCTGCCTTCCTGTTTGGACAAATCACAAAACAGTTAGCCGTTTTACCGACTATTGGCTCTGGTCCCAAAGGTATGTTCTTTGATCCACAGTTGGCCAACTAGTCGGCTTTCTCATACCCAGGAACTCCACAGTGCCCAGGAACCCAGATAAGATGGAGCTGATTCAGTCTTGCGACTGATCTAAGTTTTCTCTTACACTTTTGGACAATCTCTGAAGTAATTCTCGCTCCAGAGCCTTAAGTGCGGCCTGACTGTCACTACAGACACATATACGTTTCCCGCGCCATTAATTATCCATTCCGCTACTTTAAAGATGACGAAAACTTCTGTCTGGAAGACAGTTGCCAACCCACCCAAGGAATAGTAGCAATTGACACCTTTGTTTAAGTGCCATCCAGCTCCAGTACCTTCATAGGTCTTGGATCCGTCAGTGAAGAAGATATCCGTCAGATAAACCAGCACGACCTCCGGATTGCTCCATTGTTCACGCTTCGGGAAGCTAACTTCATATTTTCTTTCGAAAGTAACCACGGGTATGAGACAATCTTTCGGGGCCAGTAGCAATGGATATTGCTCTGACAACCTTTTGAAGATTTCTCCATTACCCGAAGTTCTGTTATCAAACCAATACCCATAAGAGTATAGCCGACATGTCGCCTTCATCGCATCTTGTTGGATCTGTATGTCCAGTAGGAGCAAGTCAAGCATGGCGTTAAGGTCGTCACCAGAGGTGGTACTCATGGCGCCCGTTATGCTAATGCATACGCTTCTTTGTAGCCTGTTCAGCGCCAATACTGAGGATTTAACCATAGTTCGGTGCCACTAAACCACCGAAGCATATGTGATTATCGGTCTGATAAGTGCTGTGTATATCCAGAAGACCACAGTAGGTCTCAGGCCCCAGGTCCTACCAAAGGCTCGGCGACATTGGTGGAAAACCTTCAATGCGCGATCTAGCTTCGTTAGGACGTGCGTCTTCCATGTTAGTTTCCGATCTAGGGTTACAGCCAGATATTTCACTTCCATGACAACACTGAGGGTCACACCTTTCAGTACTGGCGGTTTTAAACCCTCCAGCTTCCGCTTCCTAGACCCTGGCCAGTGCACCACTCATAAATTTTGTCCAAGATTTTCTGCATTTTAATACAGACCATCCGCAAAGATTTACCAGACGTGGGTGCACAGACGTCGTCCGCATACGTGTTGACGTGAAATCCGAGATCTTGCATTTCCGTTAGTAATGTGTCAACAACGAAGCACCACAGCAGAGGAGAGAGAACACCCCCTTGGGGGCAGCCCTGTCTAACTGTTATAGTGTCTCCCACTATTCCCTTGTTATTGATACACACATACACACATACACATGTTGTTTTAGCTTATTAAGAATTTTACCAATTATTTTTACTAACTGCAAATAATATTAATTCCAAAGAATTTTATATTTTTCCAAAGAATTGTTTATCTAATAATGAAAATGCAACAGCTAACAAAATGTACCATTTAACCCAAATAATATTAATAACTTTATTTAATAATAAGCAATTTTATTAACTTTATATTTATACATATATATTTATTAATTGTATTTTCTAAAGAATTGTTTGTCCAAGTGCATTTGCAATAATGAAATGCAATAGTTAACAAAATGTACAACTAATTCCGAATAACTTTAACTTTCACTTAACAAACAGTTTTAATCTATTTTATTAATTCCAAAGAATTTTAATAACTTTATTGATCGTATGCAATGTTAATAACCTTATTTCTTAAGAATTATCATACAGACATTTACTTTAAATATATATTTCCAAAATGCAATAATAGACAAAATTGTAATATAAAAGAGAGTAAAAAATAAAGAAGACGTTGATTGTTGATTATTCATTTGAACCTTAAACTTGGTTTTATTATTTTTTTGTTGTTTATTTTCCGTTCGGTGTAAAAAGTGGCGCAGTCGGTAGGATACCGCAAATCCTATCCAACATAAAGAAATAAAAAAGATTTTATTTATTGTGCGCGATAGAACCAGGATCTTAATCCTTAGTGCGGTATCGAAAAGTTTTTTTTCCTTGATGCAGAAGATTGTATCAGAAAATAAACAAACACTGAAGGAAAAGAAATATCCTTTAAAGATTAAAGGACATACCAATATTTGTGAAATATCCTTTAAAAGATTAAAGGACATACAAATATTTGTGAGAAAATCAACAACAGCCTCAGAAACATCTTTTGATCAACATTAATCAACTTTAAATTCAAGAGCGCATCCTAATCAACTTCAACAACTTTAAATTCAACAACTCCAAACTCAACATAACTCTTCCTAATCAACTTTAAATCCAATAGCGCATCCTAATCAACTTCAACAACTTTAAATTCAACAACTCCAAACTCAACATAACTCATCCTAATCAACTTTAAATCCAAGAGTGCATCCTAATCAACTTCAACAACTTTAAATTCAACAACTCCAAACTCAACATAACTCATCCTAATCAACTTTAAATCCAAGAGTGCATCGTAATCAACCTAATCAACTTTAAATTCAACAACTCCAAGCCCAACATAACTCATCCTAATCAACTTTAAATCCAACAGAGCATCAACTTTAAATTCAAAAGTAAGAATTTGTTAAACTATATCACAATCGAAAAAATAAGTATAGTATCAGAAATCGAAAGAAAATTACCATACACGTCTAAGGACCAAGAAACCAAAAAATTACAATATTTCCTACACAAAATAATTTTGGTAAAAACCAAGGCAAAGAAAAAGTACCGAAAACATAAAAATAAAAGAGAAGAACGCATTCGAATATAAGAGAGAATTTCCTTTTTCCATTTTTTTTAAAAACAAAAAAAAAAAAACAAAAACAAATTTTTAGAAAAATGTCTGTTCAAAGAGAAGACCCACCGAATAGATTAATTATAAACCCCTTGACATATTTGAACAGTTTACCCGAATTCTGTGGTGACTCAAGAGACCTACAGACGTTCACCACACTAATCGACCGTATACACCCACACTTACAAACATACGACGAACTAGCCCAATTACTTTTTTCGGACGTAATTAAATCAAAATTAAAAGGGAAAGCAAGACAGGCAATAGAAATAAATTGCCACGCGACCTCATGGACAGGGATTAAAAACATATTACAAAACAATTTTGGAGATAGAAGTTCCTGCGAGGAACTCTTCGACGAATTACGAAGCGTAACCTTTAAGACAAATACGTTAGATTTTTACAACGACTTGAAAAGCAGATTACACAGATTAAATAATAAACTGGTAGTAATTTTAGGGGAATCAGAAGCACCAGAGAGAGTGCGATGAACAACAAGCGCACTGCCCTCAATCTCTTTAAAAGTAAAATCCCCGAGCCCATGAAATCTATATTGTTCTGTAGAAACCCAAGAGAATTAGAAGAGGCTATGGATATCTTATTCCAGGCTGGATACGCTTGTACCGAAAACAATAATGGAAATAAAGCACAGCCTAATGTACATGCTAATAAGCAAAACCATCAACTTAGAAACAACACACAATACAGAAATTTCCAACACTCATCCCCACACCATGGAAGAAACTTCCAACAACCACCCCAAAACCATGAGAGGAACTTCCAAAGATCATCCCAAAACCATGAGAGAAACTTCCAAAGATTACCCCAAAACCATGAGAGAAATTTCCAAAGATCATCCCAAAACCATGAGAGAAATTTCCAGAGATCATCCCCAGATCAAGAGAGATACTTCCAACCACCACGTTCATATCAACAAATGAACACACACAACCATGTTCCACAAAATCCTCCATTTCAAACAAACAGACAAAATCTTAGACCCGAACCAATGGACGTAGGGAAAATAGAAATAGCCGAAAATTTTCAGGAATCGGCCTTACAAACAAACTACCATTTATAACCATAAAAACTAAACTAGGATTTATAAGACTCATAATAGATACGGGCGCCACAAACTCAATCTTAAATCCAGGAATTTGTGACCCAAAAAAAATTCATTCGACAAACCCACTTTTAATAAAAACCCTTCAACATCAAATTTTTGTTAACGAAAAGGCAGTAGTACCCATTTTCAAAGAATTTATTGAAACCGAAACCAACGAAATGCTTGAATTTTATATAGTTAAATTTCACAATTTTTATGATGGTCTAATAGGTAATGATATATTGAGACCACTAAACGCCTGCATAGATTATAAGAAAAAAGAAATTACCATCGGTAACAAAAAGTTACCAATGCATTTTGAAATTGAAAAACTAGACAAAAAAAAGATAATACCACCGAATTCTGATATATGCTATTTTAAGAAAGAATATGGTGGAAATTTTTTAAGGAAAGATATTCCAGCAATAGATCACGAAAATCCCAGCATAATTAAAAATAAAGAATGCAAACCCCTAGCAGAACAAATTCGAACATAACTTCTTAACACCGAAGAACAAACCGAACTTCTTAGATTAATAAAAAAATATTCAGATATATTTTACCAGGAAAACTCGAAACTTACCTTTACTTCTGCCATTAAGCATGAAATTAGGACCACAAATAATACCCCCATATATACTAAGTCTTATCGGTACCCCTATATACATAAAAAGGAAGTCCAGTCGCAAATTCAAGAGATGCTCGACAATAATATTATTAGGCATAGTAATTCACCTTACTCTGCACCTATTTGGATCGTAGCGAAGAAGGCCGATGCAAGTGGGAAAACTAAATGGAGGCTTGTCATCGACTACCGAAAACTGAATGAGGTAACCGTGGACGACAAGTATCCAATTCCTAATATTGATGAAATCCTTGACAAACTGGGAAGATGCCAGTACTTTACCACGCTTGACTTAGCAAAAGGGTTCCACCAAATTGAAATTCGAGAAGAAGACATTCAAAGGACCGCCTTCACTGTAGAAGGAGGACACTATGAATTCCTACGAATGCCGTTTGGACTGAAGACAGCCCCAGCGACGTTCCAAAGGTTAATGAATCACGTGCTCAAAGACTATGTAAACAAAATATGTCTAGTATACCTAGACGATGTTATTATATTTTCCACTTCATTACAAGAACACATAAATTCTATAAAACTCGTGTTTGACATGTTACAAGAATTCAACTTAAAAATTCAGTTAGATAAATCTGAATTTTTAGAAAAGGAAACTGAGTTCCTTGATCACATTGTGACACCCGAAGGCATAAAACCCAATCCCAAAAAAGTAGAGTGCGTAGTCAACAACACGTATAGCAAAACCGATGACAAAGTATCTGAAGAAAGATGCAAAAATAAATATCTCAAATCCAGAATACCAAGAGAGCTTAACTACACTAAAAACTCTTTTGACTCACGATCCAATCCTGGCCTACCCTGACTTTACAAAACAATTTACCTTAACAACAGACGCTAGTAATTTTGCACTCGGAGCAGTACTTTCGCAGGAAAACCACCCGATTTGCTTCGCTAGCCGTACTCTAAATGAACACGAAACCAATTACAGTACCATAGAAAAAAAACTCTTAGCAATTATTTGGGCTACAAAATACTTTCGTCCATACCTATTCGGACGTAAATTCCTAATTGAAACGGATCATAAGCCGTTAACTTGGCTTTTTTCAATCAAGGAACCAAACTCGAAATTAGTAAGATGGAGGCTAAAACTGTCAGAGTTTGACTATGAAATTAAATACAAAAAAGGAACGAAGAACAGTAATGCGGACGCATTATCTAGAATCGGAAAAGAATCTGTCAACATTAATTCACTAGAAGCCATCCAACCAAATTTAATAGAGACAAATACGCCTATAAATTTGTTTAAGAACCAAGTCATCATAAAAAAAATCCCTTCTGGATCAGCGCGGATAAAAACAGAAACCATTTTTAAAAAAATTAGAAAAACAATAGCAATTAAAGAATTAGATAAAGAATACGCAATTATTATCCTAAAAAGCCACTGCCACCCAACCCAAGTAAATGCAGTCTTAATAGAAAATGAATTTTACAATATTTTCATGAATACCTATAAAGAATTTTTCTCGAATAATAACGGATTCAAATTAGTTAGATGTTTTAGAAAACTAGACGACGTAGAAGACGAACTTGAACTTACAAGAATAATTGAGGAAGAACACTTAAGTAAAAATCACAGAGGTATTCAATCAATGTTCGAAGAACTGAAAATAAAAATATATAACCCAAATCTTAAAATAAGAATAACCCAGTTTATTAACAACTGCGAAATATGTACTGTAGAAAAGTACGACAGAAGACCACCCAAACTACCTTACAAAATAACAGAAACACCCACAAGACAAGTTTATCCTACCTAATCTCATAACAAAAATTAAAGACAATAGTAATACAACACTTGCAGACATAAAAATTGAATCTTTATATTTAAAACAAATAGAATACGAAGACACACTGAAACAAGTAATATACACAGATAAAAACTCAAAAATAATTAGCTATAGTATGGATATCTCAATCATTATATCAATATGTATCTTAATATACTTCTTTAAAAATAAAAAAATAAAATATATTCCAAATGTAGAATTAAAAAACGAAACTATTATAAATAAACCGGCAAAAATAATATAATTTCGTCGGAGCCTCAAACTAACGGTGGGGGTGTTATAGTGTCTCCCACTATTCCCTTGTTATTGATACACACATACACACATACACATGTTGTTTTAGCTTATTAAGAATTTTACCAATTATTTTTACTAACTGCAAATAATATTAATTCCAAAGAATTTTATATTTTTCCAAAGAATTGTTTATCCAATAATGAAAATGCAACAGCTAACAAAATGTACCATTTAACCCAAATAATATTAATAACTTTATTTAATAATAAGCAATTTTATTAACTTTATATTTATACATATATACTTATTAATTGTATTTTCTAACGAATTGTTTGTCCAAGTGCATTTGCAATAATGAAATGCAATAGTTAACAAAATGTACAACTAATTCCGAATAACTTTAACTTTCACTTAACAAACAGTTTTAATCTATTTTATTAATTCCAAAGAATTTTAATAACTTTATTGATCGTATGCAATGTTAATAACCTTATTTCTTAAGAATTATCATACAGACATTTACTTTAAATATATATTTCCAAAATGCAATAATAGACAAAATTGTAATATAAAAGAGAGTAAAAAATAAAGAAGACGTTGATTGTTGATTATTCATTTGAACCTTAAACTTGGTTTTATTATTTTGTTGTTGTTTATTTTCCGTTCGGTGTAAAAAGTTCTAACCTCCGCCGTACGACGACCGAATCGTCGCCCTCGCCAACGGTCAGCATTCTCTCGGAGAGCATAGAGTAGATCCATCTAGTCAAGTTTTCACTCACTCCATGCCTTCTGGCAGCTGAGCACATAGAGTCAAAGGCAGCCTTGTCAAAAGCACCCTCAATATCCACAAAGACTCCTAGAGTGTACTTGTCCGCTTCCAGTCCTGCTTCTTTTTTGCTCCCTGGATTTTCCTCCCTGGTAGGCATGTTGGTTATTATTGAGAGGACACACTGGCAGTACTTTTGCCCGAATGTGCTTCTCTACCATTCCCGCTAGGCTTTTTAGCATGAAAGAGGTCAAGCTAATCGGCCTGAAACTTTAAGGCAGTGTGTAATCATCCTTCCCTGGTTTAGGAATAAAGATTACTCTGACTTGTCGCCAAAGAGATGGTATGAAGCCATGGACAAGACAGGCCGTAAAGATCTTTTTCAAGGTCCCTATAATTCCGTCTCCACCTCTTTTTAGTATTATCGGGTAAACTTTGTCAGGTTCTGGGGACTTATAGTTTTCAAAAGAGGAGAAAGATAACTTTATTGCCTCTTCTGTCACTACTTCCGACGCAGAATACCAATTGAGCCTGGTGGTTCTACCACTCGTACCATTGACCCCACCACTACTCACCTTAGCGGGTATAATCCTGCTTCC